>JBCJKH010045051.1:16411-34708 GCA_039877255.1 Loriculus beryllinus
ATGTCACGCAAAGCTCTGTCTGATTCAGCTGTTTTGTTCAGGATGGTATAATTTGGGCTTTTAATACGTGAGTGAAGGTCTTAACCCCATTCAGGTGTTGTATACTGCTTCACCTGTAACATGCAATATAACTTTCTCTAGTACACCTTTGTAAAGGTGCTTACACTAGTACAGCACAATGCGATATCGTAAAACCGTTATGTGAACCCAATACAGCCAATTAGAAATAAGTTGCATGTCTCTCTGAAAAGTGTACAGCTACCTGTTTTGCTTGCAAAACAAGTCCCAGAGTATACTTCAGGCATGAAGAGCAGGCACAAGGAGTTCCCACTGGGACATTGCAGATCACAAGGTGCGCTGCTGCAAGGTTCTCTGCCTACCAGCTTCAATGGAACTGAGGTGCTACAGTAACTAAAATAGCAAAGATCCTCAGCTTTTTCTGAGTCAGTTTGTTCAGTAATGTGTAGTGCTTGTGCCAGCCCTGCCACTTCAAGGGCATTGGAAGTGTCATCCTTCAATATTGCCTCAACAGGTTTGCAGGAAGAGATCTCACTCCTCTTTACAGAGTGGAGATCTTCTGCCCACCTAAGGCAGCCTCTGCCATCCTGCAGCGGACTTGTGCTGAGTTAGGGTTGCTGAAGGGCTGCCTTTCTGCATATGTGATTAATTAAAAGAAGATGTCACAGGGTCATTGGGGTCTATCCCTGTTTAAGAGACAAAAATGTACATTCTCTGTGTACAGATAAGCATCATGTTCTGGCTTTGTCTGATCACAGAATACATCAACACCTGCTTTCCAAAATCAGTTCCAGCAAACGCACAAGTGAGAACAGTTGCAAATTGAACAAAACATGTTGCAGTTTCCTAGAGATCAGCACAGAGCCATGTTCAATGACAGCACGTGCTCTTCTGCTAAACTGCCCTTTCCAGAACTGAATCTCTCTTCACTCAACACCTGATATTAATTTCCAAAGGTTATTCACCCTACCTAATTATTTCCATCTTCTTGTTCTTCACAGCTCTTAGTTAATTTTTAATAAGGATTTTTAATCAAACTTGAAAGCTTATTCCTCCATGCTGTACAGTTCCCCCATTTCCAATAACGTTATTGCAGCACTGTTGCTTTGATGTTTTAACAGCCATTTTGCATACTGAGTATCAGCTTTGCCCTAATGGCACAGACATCTCTGAAAGCTCTGGGAGAATTCAGCAGGGAATCCTTACATTGATAAACCCAGTTTAGTATTCACATTAGCACTGAGGCAGCCGCAAGAAAAGGAGGAAGAGAAAAATTCCTACATTTTCCTCCTCTCCGCTCCCTCTACACCTTCCACTAATAAATTTGTGCATGGACTTAATGCTCATGAAATTGGCAGACTAATGTTACCAATTAGAGTCAAGCAGGGACTACAAACGTAACCTGAGGCACACTGCTCTGCAAACAAATCTTAGCCTGCCTTGCAGGAGACTGGCTTATACCAGTCCCATGATTTTTGCAGGGTATTTACTTGTCATGAATGATGACTAACTGCTAAGCAGAAATGTCCTGCTGGGGCTGGAATGACAGTGCCATCTGCTTTAGGTGCGGTTAACCCTTCCTTAAAGATGGACTAGATCAAAATAACTTTGCTTGTGTTCCAGGGATGGCTGATGGCCCACAGAGCACAAAAGAAGAATCATGAGATTAATACATTTAAAAAGCTGCCACTCAGCAAAGCATTCGTATATACATGCATATTAACGAGCAGAAGATTTGAAAGGGAGGAAGAAAAAACATAGAAGATGACTTCAAGGGTAGGCTGATTACCTGTCAATAAACAAAAACCAGTGCACTAGCGCTGCAAAGGATACCCTGTGAATTTGTCTTGGGTAGGTATGTTTTCCTTCCGTTACAAGAGGCTGAGAGAAACTAGTCCAAGTTCCTTTCTATGAACCTACCACCACATCCATGCTGGTAACTTGTAACAACTTTGCACATCACGGCCCACCCTTCAGGCGTCTGCTCATGCTCGCAGTTGTACCCTGCTGCAGAAGGTTGTGCCTCCAGCTTGGATGGTTCCAGGCTCAATCAATACTGAAAATGCTGACAGGAATTGCACATTGCCTGTACTTCTACCCCCTTCCCAGTAAAAAAAAAAAAAAAAAAGAAAAAGAAAAAGTATTGTGCTTTTGACTGCAGGGAATTTAAATTGCTGCAGGGGAAGAAAATGAAAAATAAAATCCTCCAAAATGCAGCACCTGCAGCATTCTATGGGCAACCCCAGTCAGCTCTAAATGTATGGCCTGGCAACTTGCAAGGCTGTCAGCACAGGGGCAGATGCAATGGGAAATGGTCACCACCAGTAACTGCCTATGAGTGCAGAAGGAGGGAAGGGTACTGAACAGCATCTAAAATGCAGGTAAAGAAATGGGCCATAGGCAGGAAACTGTAATCCAGAAGGAGAATGAGACTCGTTGAAAGCTCAAAGACCATTGGCAGCAGCAGACTGATCCTTCACAGCGGTGATGGCAGAACTCCCTCCATGTCTGAGGTTCAGGATCAGAAATGAGTGACTAAGAGCTGGGAGTCTTTCCCCAAGCTGGCCATGCTCCCATGACTGCTACATAGAGAGAGACACCCACCTCAGGAGTCCTGAATTGCTCTTAGAATGAGCATTGCCCTTCACTGCCTATAGATGGAATCTTGGAGGGCCCCCATTTCTAACACAAGAATTGCTAATAGTCTAGTACCCAGGGATCTGTCACTTTATGGGACTGAACTCAGCTATCCCAGCTGGATGAACTGATCTTCCTGCTTTTATTCTGATTAAATGCAAGATGTAAGGAAAGACCTGCCTTAAGTGCACAGGTCGGGTAAGAGCAATTGCTCACCCCCTCCCTGTGACCATCTGCAGCCCACAGGGCTTGGCTGACCCTACTTGTCCAAGGGGATATACCTGAAATGGATTTGGTGACAACAGGCAGATCCCTTGGTCAAATCTGATTTACACTGCAACAAAGCCCATTGGTCATCAGCTTTATGAAAGAGTAACAAAATATTCAACCTGAATTATCTTTTCAAGATGCTTAACAGGGTGGAAACAAGTCAGGTTGTTGGAAGCTTTAATTTCTTTCCTAGGTTCTGTCTCTGACTACACAGATATTGCTCAAAGGCCTTGGGAAAAGACTGAATAAACTACAGCATCCTCTTTTTCATGATGGGATGCAGGAAAGCTTGAGAACAGGTTGGGGATTACCATGCTCCCAGTGCCCAAGTTAGGGCCCCTGGTTTTCAGGGGAAGGATGCTGAGTATTTCTTAAAAACCAGGCCCCTTTAAGATATCCCAAGTTAAAAACCTAATGAGTGAAGCTTGAAGACTTTTATGTCACTTTGGAAAATTTAGGACATCAATTTACAAGTGCCAAGGTGATAGATACCTTTCCTAATTAGGAGCAGCAGAGCTGAAGAGCAGAAGGTAGCCCAGTGGCAGAGCTGACTGCTGGAAAGCTGGAGATCTGGAGAACTGATTTCCAGCTCCAAAATCAGCCATCCTGAGCTAACAGGTAAATACCTCCATGGGAGTCTCTGCCATGGACACATACTTACTTGCCTCTGTCTTTCCCACAGGCCTGCCTTACCCGTCACAAATCTTCTTGACTTTTTGCTTAAGCTGCTCTCCTTGATAGAAGATAATGAACACATTCTTCTTCACTTCTTCTCTCTGCAACATAATCCAAGCAGAATTTGATCCTACCAAGAGCGAAGGGTCCCCGTAACACAGCCACCTTGCTAGGGTTCACAAGCATCTTAACCAGGCAGGAAAAATAAGCATCAATAATGGCAAAAAGTGAAAGCAGTGTCAAAGAAACTTATTCCATCCTCAAACATTCCCACCTTTGTTCTACAGGTGCCTTCAGACACCCAGCTCTGGTGATGCAGCTGGCGCTGCAGCACAGCCAGAGCACCAGTTTGGTTCCTGCATGTCACAGGCATGCATAAGGAGTAGCATGAAGCAATAGCGGGTTGGCACCTACTGTCACAGGGTCTTCCAGGGCGGTATCCATTTCGGTGTACCTCAGGTAGACATTTCCCCTGCAGGCTCGCCACAGTAAACGCTCGAAGTGTACCATCCTTTCCCTCCTTATTACCCCTGCAGTGAATCTGAGCAGAGTTAAAAGATAAATAAATTATAAGACCATTCTAAGTCTTTTAGGACCTGTAGCACAAATGATTTTACAGTCTCTTGTTTTCTAGTCCATGATAGCCATGGCGCTGGTGTAGGCACTACTAGGAAAGAAGTCCTTGCTCAAGCCTAGCTCTTCTATCCATCTGCTGACATTATCCTGTTTTTCTTTCTTTTAAACATTCTAAGTCCACCCCAGACCAAAAGAAAAAGAAGAGATGAGACAATCCTAGCTAGAAATGGAGGAACAGATTGAGGCTTAAGGTCACACAGAGAGTGCCTGAATGACAGAGGAAGAAGGTAGCTATTCTGAAGTGATGGTTTATCTTTACTCTCTCCTGTTTTCCTTTTCCCTGAAAGCACTAGACTGCACCTTTGCAGCATGACATGCTGCTATACACCCACCAAGGCAAGCGCTCTGCAGACATTTTGCTTATAAGAGTTGAACAGGACTTCAGAAATAGCAGCAGGAGCAGGTAAAAACACTAGCCTGGAGGATCACTATCAGCAACTTTCACCACACCTAGCTGATGTGAACAGCGAAAGCTGTTTGAGTCTACGCTGTCCACTGAATTACCATTAGCAATATGCACAGTGATGTTTCTACTCCCTTATCTCTCACCCTCTGTGCCTCACTGCTTTCTATCACAGACAAAGCCCACTGCAAGCAATCCTACAGCTTTTTGTGTGGTTAGACATCCATCCCTAAGACGCAGGCTGGTAGCCAGATGCCTGTATTCAGAAGCGACAGGTTAGACGTCAATTTTTAGTCAATACCAACTAGGGGGTCACTGGAACCGGTGGCCTGAAAGTCCATTTGTCCCACTGATCCATAACTTGACTATAGTCTTAACGATAACTTTGGAGGACAGTTGCGCTTTCATCTTCATTAAACAGCTACGCTGAAGAGGCTGGTAAGCAACCTCTGCTAAGAAGCCTAAGGAAGTGTACCAGTGTCAGAGCAACCAAGTGCATGTGGGAAGCCTGCCCAGGCTGGGACCATCACCAATACACACCCCAGCTTGGCAGCTGCAGCAGGAGTGCTTTTCAGCTCCAGCAGTCCAGATGTGTCTTCGCTGAAGAAATCATCTGGCAGATTGGTTTCTGCCTGGAAAACATCAGTTTTTTTAAAAAAAAAAACAACCAACATTCAGCATTTCCAGCTTGAAAACTCTTTTTGTGTTTTTCACCAGACATTTTCTCCCCAAAGTTAGTTTTCCACAGAGATTTAGACCAAAGGAAAAAAATAGGTGAATTGCATCTTAGCAACTGGAAAGTATAAATGCAGTTTTCAAAGAGATCTGGGAACCAATTTCTTGAGCCCCATAGACTCATGGAGCAATGCAGGCTCCAAAGTGACCGAGGTGCTTTTGCAAACATTTTACTGGCTTGTGGTAAAATCTCATGAGTTTTGACTAAAACTCAGTAACAGCAAGACATGCCAAATGAAAATATCAATACTTTTAGGAACCTTCCACATCCCTGATAGAAGAGCAAAGAGGCCTCTCACCTCAAAGAAGTCCTGAGTTTTTTTCAGCAGATGTTTGAGCTCCATCAGCCCAAGGAAGTTCTGCTTCAGTGTTTGCTGGTTCTGGTTGGCTTCCAGCAGCTCAGCTTCAAATTTCTCCAGCACCGTCTGTTTAGGGTCCAAGCATATCCATAAAAACTCTGAAGCAGACCAATGCTTCAGCTAATACCACCTCTCAAACAGATGGTTGGGTTTTTCTCAGGAGGGAATACAGAAATGTTCAATGAGCAATTTTGTTTTTAATAAACACCATGTTTGTAGAAAGATGTTCATCAATGCCTCATTTTCCCATTGCCACATTCCCTGCTGGATGCTTTGTCCTTCTCTGGCATTAAAGTTCTGAGTGCATGTTGTAAGTTGGGTGCATGGTGTAAGGGTATTAGCCTGTCTTGGCACCTGTGTAGTTCCCGCAGGATATCTCAGATGCCAAGTGGACTGGCTGTCACACCTACAGAACAGGCTGACTACAAAAGCAGCTTACATACAGCCATTAGCTTAGGTTCATAGCTATCAGACAAAAATTAGGTGAGGATGAATGTTCTAGGTGGGTCTAGAAACATACCAGGCACCCACCTTGCTCATGAAGCTGAAGCCCTTGGTGTTTCTTTCTAGTCATGAACATGTACAGCATTTAAAAATTACCCTGTCAGTAACCTTAGCTTTGAACTAAGCTAGAATAAACCATTCCTTGCACAACCAAAAGCATGGCCTCAATATTACTGTATCACAACCATACTCCTACTAAGACAGACAGCGCTGACGTTTTTATGCAATGAAGCTGGTTCTAACATCAGCTTACCAAATTCCAGTATTTAAATGGTGGCTACAAAGAAGATGGAGACTCCCTTTTTCCCAAGGAGTCACATGGAAAAGAGGAGGGGTAATGGATATAAGTTACTCAAGAGGGGATTCTAGTTGGACACAAGGGAGAAATTTTTCACAATCAGATATTGAAATAACCTCCCCAGGGAAGGGGTGGATTCCCCAACATTGAACATTTTTAAGATTAGGCTGTACAGGATGCTGAAACATCTAGGTCGTGCTTTGCCAAGAAAGGTTGGACCTTTGAGGTCTCTTCCAACCTGGTATTCTGTGATTCATCACCCCAAAAACCTTCTTATTCTTTCCTACAGGGTGATGGGGACATTCTGTAATAGTGATACCTTTCCACTAATATATGGGACCTGAAGGATGTTTCACAGAGGATGATAAAAAGAATGGGATCCTTTAGGAACATACAGTGAGACCAGGCTTAACCTAACTGCTGAGACAGCAACTAGGGGAACACTTCCACAGGCAGGGAGAGCTGTGCCAGCCTCAGCTACCAGATGCTTTCTTGCAGAGGAGGGCTGTATCAAGCACATCACAGACATCCTGGTGCACATCCCCTTCACTCTTTGGTCCACTCCAAATTCTGTACCTCCATATCAATCATCTCCCGAGGCAGAGGGGTCTCTGGGTACTTTTCTAGTTTGAGCATCTCAATACTTTCTCCCTCAATGTGATTTTCCAGAAAACCTGCAAGGAAAGGACACAGAAGTATCTATACAGAGTTGTCCCTGCTGCATCATCCTGGTCATCAGCTCCTGCTAAGGCCCCTGTCGGGATTAAGGCATCACATAGAGGTGTGACAAGGGGAAGCGATATACAAGGGCCATCATCCAAATGCATAAACACAGCCATCAAGAATTGGACACCTGGCAGCATCCTTCCTCAGTAAGAACTCTGTTTTTCCTGAAGTCATGGTAGCTGGAGCCCTGAGCCCCAGAACCTACAGCCAGCATGGAACCCCCCTGCTTGGGCCGGTGAATAAGGCACTCAGCAAAGTCAGGTTTCATTCCTCTCTCTACCAATGGCAAGTGCTATCACAGTGGCTATAGCACTGGTGGGGAAGTACAGACCTCACAGAGCACATGTCCTTGGGACAGCAGACGCCACAAGCATTGCTGGTCGGGCCTGAAGGATTGTCCCCAGGCTGAAGCCCTCGGTCACAGGAGGCATGTGCACACTGGTGTAACAGTCAGGTTATCTGGATTAGCCTCCTGCCCAGCCCCAGGTTTATCCCATGATTTTATATAAACTACTTAACCCCCTTTCAGTTAACCATTTTCAAAACAGGAGCAGCAATTTATTGCCCAGATGGGGTGAAGTGGTAATTAGCTGACGCATGCAAAACATTCGCAGGGGCTCAGATGAAAACATCACCATTTCACCACTAATTCTGCTCCAGAGTGTGAGAGCACTTAACAAAGAAATAAATCCCACACCACCAGTTGGCAAAAAGCCGATTGCATTTGACAAGCATTTACTTACGCATGATCCTCTCCAAGGATTCACACCTTCTCACTTCATTCACAAACTTTCTCTGGAAGCTGTTGACATTCACATTCAGCTAAAAACAGGAGGGAAAACCAAGCCTGGAGGTTGCACACTGCCACACTCATTTTTAACATCAGAAGAGAGGGCGTTCATTGCCTTTGGTGCAGCCAGCCAACACCGCTGCATCTAACAGACACCCAGTGACAGGGCAAAACCTTGGGTTTCCCTTAGGGCCAAGGACATTGTGGCTCATTTCCACCAAGCCTTGCTGTGACAGGAAGTGTCTGGGATGGACTTTTATGGAGAGACCCCCTGCTTTCTGGTGGTGGAAGAAATCATCCTAATGTTGTGCAGAAGGTGCAAAGCACTGGATGGGTACTCAGGGATAGGTCAGGTCTCAGCATGGTGATTTGCTTTCAGATCAGCTTTTGGGAAGTCCCATTATTGCCAAGGGCTTTTTGACCACCCTGCAGGTGCACCTTCCCCAGCTCCTTTGAGGGAAGGATATGCACACCCCAGGGCACATCTCCCACAGCTCAGCACGGGCTAGGTACTACTCACATCTCTGAACTGGACTAGACCCAGCTCCCCGAGCTCGGCCACGCAGCAGTAGGCAGCCTCCACCTGCAGGAAGAGCTGCATCAGGTTCATCTCCTCACTCCGGAAGATCGAGGCCATTTTGCCTGTTCTCCTCCAACCTGGGTGTCTGAAGGGGCCTTGATGGCAGCAGCACAGTCTTCCTTACCTAGGGAGGTGCCAGAAGGTGAAAAGCACTGCAAGAACACTGTGATCACTGAGTCAAGATGCTGGAAGCTAACCCAACGCTAACCACTGTGTCCTTCAAAAGGTTTCTTTACCTCCTAAAAGCCTCCTCAAACCCATGTGAGGCTTCATCCCACCAGAGCAGTGATGGATGCTTAAGTATGTACGTGACACAGGGAAAGAGGGAAGCCTCTGGTCCTCTAGGACAGATGATGAGCAAATACCCTGCCCTGTCCTCTGCCAGACCAAAGATGCTTCACGCCACTGCACTCTGGGCCTTTATTTGGGTTTTGGAGAATAAGCTGATGAAAAACCTGGGTACTACTTGTCTTCCACAACACAGAGAAGAAAAATCATTAATTTCAGCTTGCAATTAGATGGGGGAAAGAGGCCTGATTGGTTTTTATCCCTTTCATTGGGAGTGTGAACACTGCACTGCAAACACATTTGGAACTTACTATATGGGTACAGGGAGAAGAGGAGACGATTTTATTTAAATTAAAACAAACTTTCAAGTTTAAAAAGCATTTTCTCCCCATAAAGGACTGTTTTCAAAATGACATGTGCATTTCACAAAAGATCCTTTTGTTGTATGCTTCTTATTATTGACTTTGAATAACCTGTACAAATTGCCTTTAGTTGTTCTTGAACAGAATTAACTGATTGGCATGCACAAACACAGTAATTATTCTTTCCCAATGAAAAAGATGCAAGTAGATACACTTCTTGCATGCATATAATTTTGTAGCAAGCCTACATTTTACAAATAGCAAAACAAAATCCCTTTATAACCTCACTTCTAGCTGTTGTCAGGGATGGGAAGTCAATTATCTCTCTCTCCATGAACCTTGTCTTGCAACACTTTTTAAAATGTAGATTCTAATAATTTTCTTTATAACATGTGAAAAACATTTATCTTATATACGAAAGAAACACTTTGCAAGATATCAAAGGCTTGTTTAACAGGAGCACCATAGTAACAAGCCTCTATTTGCTCTATTACCCTGTGAGTTTTCCTTTTCTTACTCTCTGTAGCCATTCACTAAACAATTTAAGATGTTGAAAATACAATATATGATAACAAGTAGCTTGTTAAAAGAAGACATACAACGCGCCAGCTCCAGTGGGTTAAGTAAGGCTATAATCTTTAAAGTTGGTTGGACATGTTTTAGCAAACTATGTCTTTCACAGGAAAAAGACACAGAAGCTGCAAGAGAGCCTCACTACATATCCAAGGAAGTAAGAAAAAATTCCTTAGCTCTTAGTTTAAAAGATCATCAGAATATTCAACCCTAACTTCTTTAGACTGATAATTGTGAAGAAACTAGATTTTAAAGCAGGTCTGTGCTTCTATACCTGCAGTTAATTTCCATTAAAAAAAAAAAAATTAAAATCTTAGACTTAAAAGAACAAAACTCAAATGAAATATTTGGAAATATCTTACTTAAACTGTTTAAACCCATCCATACCCAGGGCTCTGCTTTTCCTCTGTAATCAGTCAGTGAAACCCCCCAAAGGCTCGCTTTCATCTTGATTTGGAACGAGAGTAAAATGAAGAATAAAAAGAGAAACCACTTTCCAGCTAGGAAACCCTGCCCAGCCCTGCTGGAAAGGCAGAGCGTTCACTCTCCATCCATTCCTGCAGATACAGGAGGCTTCCCAAAGGCACCTGCTGCCAGCCATGCCTCTCTCAACATCCTCCCCCCCTCCAGACTTTTGCTTTGGAAGAGGAACATTTAATTTCCCAAGTCGCTGTTTTCCAGCAGTAGTGCACTGCATTAAAGTGCATTAAAGCGCACCGGGTTTCGAGCAGGGTAGACCCCAGTTCTGTAAGTCACTTTGGGGAAGGTGTTACTCAGGTTTACCTCTCAGCCACCGCGCTCCTTTCCAGCCCCTGAGGAAGAGGCGAGCTCTTCCCTTGGCTAGCCGCGCGTCCCGTCAGGCGACGACAGCAGGATGGTGCTTTGGCATGGCTGCAGGCACCTCGCCGGGCAAGGAGGGCAGTAAGCGAAGCACCCAGGCCAATTGTCCTGTCTCGCACACGGCACAGCAAACCTTTTCTTTTAAAGTCAGAACTGGTCTGGACCAGAGGAGGAAAACCCCTTCCGTCCTGAAGCACCCCCCAGGTGGTCTGGACCCAGCGCTTTCTGGCTTGGTCACAACCCCTGTGTCAGGTCTGCGACAAGTGCGAGCTGTGTTGCAGCAGCACACGGCTTGTTGAGACTAATAACAGATGGGGCATGCCGGCTCACACTGCCCTGGCCACCCAAAACCAAGCAAAGAACCTTTGAAACCTGCGGTATACGGAGAGCTACAAACACATAAAAACCCATTTGCAAGCCCTGGATGGAGGATCAGTCGCCAGGGAGGTGGAAAACTTCTGCGCTGTTTCTCTGGTTTTTCCTCACTGGAGGCAGTCCGGGAAAGGACAGGGAAACAATGGGAGATTAATGATTTTCCTGAAGCCGGGGGACGGGCAGAGCTGTTCAGCAAAGAGAGGGCTAGGAGGGCAGGGTCTCAGCCAGCAGAGCTGTGCTAGCCTGGGGCAATGCTGACAAGGAACTTGATTCTCACCCCTTGAAATAACAAATGCTGTGGGAAAAAGTGGCTTTATAGACTTTCTCTTGCTTCAGCTGCTAAAGTAGGAGCTCCACAGAGAAAATCAGCTGCTCCTGAAACCAATGGATTAGCTCCCATGGAGGTCAAAGGACACAGGGTCTCATTCTGGTAAATAAGGCTGGCTGGATCATTATTAAATCTAGCACCCATAAGAAGTTTTATCTCAATAGAAGACCTAATGAAAATGCATTGCTATATGTAAACTATAAACTACCCCCTAAAGAGCGGCTTTCCCAGACCTCAGGGTTACCCAGTAACCCTCACCCAACAAGCTGAAGGGCATAGCTTGTCCAAAGGGAACGATGCTGAAAGGTGAGTAGCTGCAGAGTGTTTCATAGCACAGAGGTTTTCTACTAAAAAGCAATGGAGAGTGGCCCTGCACCACGAGGCCAGCTAGTGCGAGAGGGCTCCTGCCACTTCCTGAAATCCAGCTGCCTCAAGCAGCATGACCCAAAAACCAGCTATTCAAAATTATAAGATAATTTTAATAGGTGGGCCTAAAACTTCCATTTTGCTCAGCAGCTGCCCAGCTGAGCTGGCCATGCGCTCCCTGGCCCCCTACCTGCTTTTGCTGCACTGTGCTCCTCCTGTACCAGCCACTGCTGGAGAACAGTTCTGTTTTCTCCATCAGCACTACCAAAGAAAAAGAGTAAAGGCTGATGAAAGTCAGCATTTCCTGCTGAGAAATCAGAACTTCTGGTAAGGCAGAGGTGAAGTCACTACCATCATGCAGTACTCTGGAGAAGTTGGTATGAAAAAGGAAGGACACTGCCTTCCAGTCTGTGCTATAATGATAAATAAAAGGAGTCATCATTCAGTTATCAACTGATAGATATTGACACAACAAAATAAAGCAGCTTCTCAGGCTACTTCCTTCACCTCTGAACCTGCAGCACATTCTTCCCCCTAGCAAAGCTGTCGTGCTCATTTGACAATACCAGGATTTGTTCCTGTTTTGCACTTATGCTGCTCTTACTCAGGTCCAAAGCTACACTCAGCTACCTCCTTACAAGCTGTTAGGACAGGGGGAGCAGAAGGGGCCCTCAACATGCAATCACCAAAGCAAACCACATGATGCCAAGCCATTAGCTAACACAAAGCGCAGGGACAAAGCCATCTCTCTTACCCTTCCTTGTGTCCCGTTCCTGGGTAGAGAAGAACAGCAGAACAGCATATCCTATTTCATGCCTCTGGCATGTGGATGTAAGAATGTTATTTTATAATAATCTTATTATTAAAGATCAGATGATGACAGCTGATGATAAGGCGCAATTCAAAGGAGCCCTGTCAGTGGACTCATTGTCAACGCTGGCAGCTCTGCCCTGGTTAGATGAAGGCAGACCTGCACTCCCTCACTGGGGTCTCCAGAGGGACAGCATGAGGTCACAGCAAGGCCACGTTGTCTAATAGCAACCCTAGCCTGGACTGGGAAACAAAAAAGGCAGGGTTGTGGAGTATTTCAAAATGCTAGAGCTGCTTTCCTCTGTGCAACAGAAAGCACATCCTTCCTCCCCTTCTTTCATTTAAAGAGTAAAATCTTTGTGGGTTTGAATTTTGGTCATCCATTTGCCTCACTTTAAAAATCAAATCCTTTTTACATACGTAGCTTTATCTTAAATGGCTATTTTTCACATCAATGAGGATGCTAAACATAATGGCCCCCTCCCTGATGGACAAATTCTTCCCATCAGGCTTAAGATTTTGAGCTCTTTAAAGCCATTTTGAGGGCTTTATAAAGGCCACCTGGTAGGGAGCTAACCCTGCAAGACAAAGAGGGTGAGATGCTAACAGACAGACCTGCCCTCCCAACACATGCCTCTTCTAGAGCATCACTTGGAGATTTTGCTATCTACAAAGCAAGCATAGGAGACAGTTCACTCCTGTGGTCTCACACCACCTAGCATCCTCCTTGGTGTTGAGCACCATAATCTCACAGGCTGCACAGCACCCTTGTGAATAGAAATTTGGAATTATTAGCTAATCATCACCTCAGTATGCCAACACACAGGGCTTAGGGGGATCCCAAACATGCAACCCCTCCAGAGCTGGGCTGTCATCACTTTCAGTAGCACAGGGAAGCTTCATGCAGCTGTAGGTAGCTCTGGGATCAATATCTCAGTTATAATCACTCCATGCTTAGCTCCACCATGCAGAAGGTTTTCTGTGGCCACATGAGACATTAAGTTTTGAGCTCTTTTTCACCGAAGCTCCCTCCTATCACAGCAGATAAGCAAAGTAGAACATCATGTACAGTAAAATGAGAGTAGAGGTGTAGTTAACCCAACCTCAAGTGTCATACGGAAGAAAGAGATTTATCCTCCTATCACTGATACACCAGAGATGTACCTGCTCTGCTGTGCTCTCGGGAGTTGTGTGCTAATGCCTTGAGTTAAATATTGTGCTATAGTTCACCTGACATCATGCGGGTCACTGCTGGGATGGAAAAGGATTGCAGCAGCAATCGGCTTTTATTTGGAATTGAAAATAGAAGCATGTTGCCTATGTAAACAGAAAAAAATATATATAGACAAAGTGAGGGTGTGACAAAGGTAATAACTTGCTGAGAGCCACACCTGGTGGTGATGTGTCAAGGATACACCTTGGTCACCAGAGAACCTTAACTGGAAAGCTCTCTGTGGCACAAAATATACCAAATAGTAGGTACTGCCTCCTTCATAATCATAAGGACAAGCTGATCAGCAGCCCTACACACTGTGGAAGAGTCTCCAAAGGGAGGGGTGGGGAAGTACCTAATTTAAGAATAAATGGAGTCTTGCGTTGAAAAATTAATGGAAAGAGGACCCCAAGGAGAGGAAACCCCCATCTCTACTGATGCAGCTGTCATGCCTCATGTGCCAGGATACCCCTGTGGAGACAGGCATTCATGTGATGCATAGAAACCAAGCCTGGGGAAGGCTTTGGAGACTCTTATCACTCTTCAGGCAGTCATAACACTGAAATGTGAATGTGTTACAAAGAAGAAATGAAACAAAACCAAATCTGTGTCAGGAGATGATTTTACAGGGCTCCCGCTGTGTCTGAACTTATCAAGCAAAGCCTTCATTTCCAATCTGATCCAAAAACCACACAGCCTGTTTGCTGCTCCAGGAGGCTTTGGAGCAAGCCCTTTCTGAGCCATGGAGGGAACACATTTTGGAAAGGAAAAGAAATATGCTATGTTAATTGGGCAAAACATTTTCAGCACTCCTTAGAAATGGGCACATTTACCTGCAAGCTGACAAAGAGCATTCAGGCAATAGTTAAAAGAGATTTCATTAAAAATTAAATCATTCATGCACTAGCAGAGCAGTTTTGCCTTTTCATTTCCCCTCAAACATTTTGTGCTGCATACAACACTTTTGTACTCCTTATTTTTGCAAAATTAACTGCCAGGTCAACTTCCAGCAGGAATCATGGGTAAGAAATTCCAGAGGGAAAGGTGAAGCTGGAAGAAAGGCCTTTCCCCAGCAAAGAGCTGAGTTTTAGCTTTGACATGACAGAGCGCTCAGATAAAACCATGAATTAAAGACAAGCACTAAAGGACTTAGATGCTGAAACAAGGCAGAGATGAAGATTATTATTTCTATAGATTAAATTCAAGTAACTCTGAGCAGCTGGAATGTTTCTACAGCAGTTCTCCTGCTGTGATTTGTGTCTGTTGAGGCCAAGACTGATAGCCACTGAGGTCACACACCCAGCCTGGCTGCCAGCAGAGCACAACATACCTTAGGCCACCCCTTGCTTGGGTGCCAGCTGAAGGACAGGGACACACATACCTGCAACAGCCTGTCATGGACCAGCCGTCACAGCCCTAACTCTGTCAGCCCTGGTGGTGTGTTGACATGAAAACAAGGAGGCAAGGAGGGTTAACATGCCTCTTCAGCAAGCCTGCCTTCATCTGCTGCTTGAGGAGCCTTCTCTATAGGGCAAAGCTCTGGCTGCCTGTGCCCTGCTGCACCATGGAATGCAGCTGGAAGGGAACAGGGTGTTTTTAGTGGTGAGTGGGAAGACAAGGAGGTTCACCCCCCAGTGGCAGGGCTAAGCCTACATGGGCTTCACTCTCAAGGAGACCAGACAAACCTCAGTGTCACATCTCTTGCAGCACCCTGTACTATGCCATTCATGTGGGAAGTCTATTACATCCTTCCCCTATGGGTTTCAGCAGTGTGGTGAGATAAAAAAGAAATTATTATTAAATACTGTCCATCCTAGTAGGATTGCCACCCCAGACACCTTCCCCCTTGCCTCCCATGGGATGGCTGCACATCCAAAAGAGGCCCTGCATAGCTTTGTTCTCACATAGCACCCAAAGCTATGAGCGACCGGGGCTGAAGAGCACCAGCAACCTGCCTGAGGCCTCTTTGGGAAGGGCTCTCTCCAGAGGCCTTTCCTCCCTCCAGCTGCAGCAGATCCTAAGGAGAAACCTTCTGGCTTGACCTTCAGGGGCCCTGCGCCTGCCTCAGTGCCCGTACCCACCTCCTGCTGGGGCTGTTTTGGTCAGAGCCCTTCTCTCCCCTCGCCTGGCTGTGGCAGGAAAGTTCAAGGTGTCCTGGCAGCAGGAAGCTCCTTTGCTCCACCCTCTGCCCTGCACACCAGCTCTCTGAGCACACCCAGGACCTGCTGAACCAGAGCTACCTGCGACAGCAACCGGACCTGTGCAACCACCTGGGTGGGAGCTGGACCCCCGGCATGAAGCACCTCTCCTGCGAGCCCTCGGCAGCCATCGCTGTGCTCTTCTGCACCACCGTGCTCTGGTATTCCTGCTCAGCTGGTATGTGTCTTCTCTCATGCTCCACTCTCTATTCCCTGCCTTTTCCCTTGCTCCATACCTAAGTATATTGCCCACTGACTGTAATTTGTTCCTTAAAAAAAAAGGTGGGCTCTCTTGTCTCATCTAAAAAGTGTTAAGAGCTGGAATTGACTAATGCCATTCAGAATTAGCAGTGATGTGATTGATCACAGCACCTTGCTGAAGAGATGTGCTTTGACCAGCTATTTACAGAGCCACTGTAAATGTGACTGAGCTCTAGGTTGCTCCACTGAATGATAAGGAGGTAGGAAACCACGGTTACTTGGCCTTCCATACCGGCTGAGGCAAGGCACCATTTGGAATACCACCCAGGAGGCTTGGTGTAGTCCGGTTTAGCTCTTGCTACGTGCTTTTTTTGTGGGAAATACGGGTTTGGTACCTCCTTAATTGTAGAAGTTGCCTAAAAATAAAATGCAATTGAGACCCGTGAGCAGCTCCTTTCTTTCCCACCAGGCTCCTGCCTGCATTCCTGTGTCAGCACTAGCTGAGACCTGCCAGGTTAAAGATGGGTTAGCTTTGACAGGTCTGCAGAGTCTATAAACATGATCCAGGGGCTGGCATCCACAGGTCACACACAGTTCTTAATGGTTCTTTCTAGTGCTCCCCTGAGGTACTTATTAACCAAGAAAATAAGTCCTGGGCTTGGCCAAAGTCATTCAGCAAGTCCTAGCACAGCCAGAAAGAGGAATGGGGAATACTCAGGCCCTTCCCTGGAGCAGGCTGCCCAGGGACCCGCTCCTAGTGCGTCAGTGGCCATCAGAAAAGCTCTGGTCTTGCTGCCTGCCTGTCAGGTCAACATGCAAAGCTGGACAAGAGCAGGTGACCTTAAGAGGGGCATCACCTGCAGGACGAACAGATCTCCCGTAGCTTCTACCCGGTCTGTGGACACGTAGCACGTTGGAGTCCCTCCATCTGCATGCAGGCCCTTACTCCTGTAGCTTCTCTTTTATGTTGTATTTTCCAGCCTGGACTAGTTTTTGTGCTGGCCTGAGCTGGAGCTCAGCCAGAACAGTTTCAGGCACAGCTGTACCTTAACTGTGGCAAAGCCAAAGCTCCTCACCAAGCCTGTGGTGGCTCTGCTGGTGCTCTCCATAGATGGGCTTGGCCCTCAGCTCTGCCAGATTCCTTCACACTCTGAAGTTACTGGGAATTTTCTAAGGGCAGAAGAAGGTATACGTACAGCTCACTGGCCATGCATCTCCCCATGACACTGAGTGCTGAATGCCTTCTCTCGTTTCAGTTGTTGCTCGATATGCCCCTGCAGCTTGGGAAAGGACAGTGAATAATTTGAGCTCTGAGTGAATGGCTCACACTCGGGTAGAGGCACAGTGATTCAGTTGCTTGTTATGCCTGGTGCTAGAGCAGGTCTCTCCAGAGCCTGTGTTCACAGTGGTGGGATGAGAAAGCATACCTTGCGGCTGCAATGTTTAGGAAAACTTACTTTCTCCAAGTTGTTGCCAGCCTACAGACCTCTGCAAGGCTTGTAGATTTTCATGCTTGATGCCCAATATGGCTTTTTTAATGTAACTTGCCTTTTCTCTTGTGCTTTCCTTCTGGCAGCAGCTCAAGGGGTCTCCAATGCTTCAACAAGCTCAATGCTCACAACTGAGTACGAAACACCATGTCTCAGTAAGTATTTCTAAATCATTAGTACCATGATAGAGTCAGGTGATGAAAGCACACAGGTGACTGAGAGACTGTCCTGGAAAAGGATTTATCTTTTGTAAAGCCTACCACTGTGGGTGAAACTCTGGGAAACATTTCTAAGACTCCTCCCCTGGCATGCCCCTAATACTTTAGATACCTTCAGGTGGACACACAGCTTTGAACAGACTATTTCATAGCTAATTCAATTTGTGTGTACTAAAGCTCCCTGAATACTGCCTGTCTTTAGGCACAATACAGATTCCCAAGAATGTTTTTTCTCCCCAACTACCAGGTCTTCCCCAAACAGCCAGTCCCAGACAACCTGAGAGCCAACCAGTCCTCCCTGAGTCATCCTCCATCACAAATGTCAAACATAGAATCATAGAATCGTTAGGATTGGAAAGGACCTTAAGATCATCTAGTTCCAACCCCCCTGCCATAAGCAGGGA
>JBCJKH010045054.1:0-17207 GCA_039877255.1 Loriculus beryllinus
CAAATACACAGCCCCAACCGTAGCTGAGAGTAAGCTGCAACCCTATTTAGATTGTCCTCCTCCCTCTTTCCATGAGTTCATGTCTGTTAAAGTAACCCCCACATCAATGTCTTTTGGGGTTACATCTAAAGTTATTCTAAGACCCTTCACACTTTCTTTAAGCTGAATAACTCAGTCCTTCTGCATTTTAAGAATCCCCTCCCTATTCTGGATAATTTTCTTTGTCTTTCCTTTGACTTCTCCCTCCCTGACATCCTCCCTGGTGGCACACTATTCTAGCAGCAGTTTTCCAATTGCTGCATACAGAAACAAGATCACTTTCCAGCACTAGGCTGATACTTCTTTTCATGTATCGATTTTTCTGGTTATAGTGATCATTAAGCCCTTTCTCATCTCATTGCTTTTTGTGAGAAACAGTCTGTTCCCTCAGCTGACACAGATACATGGACATATCTCTCAACAGCATGGGTGAAAAGCCTCTTCAAAGACAGACTTGCCTTCAGCAGGGTGATTGTCCCCATACCAGGATCTCATGCCGTGACATCCTCAGTCCTACTGTGGCTGGTCACTCAGAGTGGGCAGTGCAGGTCTTGGTCTATGGTGGTCTATCTAACAGGTTAAGCCCCTCAGATGTTTATGCTGAAGTTTGTGTTTCTGCTCTGAATCTCTAAATCCTGGTAACCCTTCACTAACTATGCATCCAGATTACGTATAGATATTAGGAAGAAGCTCTTCACTGTGAGGGTAGTGAGGCCCTGGCACAGATCGTCTGGAGAAGTTGTGAATGCCCCATCCCTGGTAGTGTTCAAGGCCAGGTTGGACAGGGCTTTGAATGACCTGATCTAGTGGAAGGTGTCCCTGCTCATGGCAGGGGAGGTGGAACTGGATGATCTTCAAAGGTCCCCTCCAATCTGAACCGTTCTGTGACGCTGTGATTTATGAAGTGCTGCATGACCCATATTTAGTCACCTAGTTTTAACAGTCCAAAAACTGAGAGAAACATTTAAAGCTGAGTGTCACCAGCACTGCCTGGAGAACTGCAGCCTCTTGCACCTGGGCACCAAGCACAGCTCCTGATAAGGGAGATACGTGTGGCAAAATAACCCATCTGAGTACAGTCACTGAGTTTTTACCAGATCCAGCCCTGCTTACAGTTTAGTTTGTAGAAGATGGTCAGGTTTATTTTGCAGCTCTAACAGCATGGGTGATATTAATAAGATGTTGCTGCAGCATCTCAGTAACTCTGTCTGAAATAACATTCTTGGAAAGATCAAAATAGCAGACAAAGATTAACTGGAAATTCAAGAAGCTATAACCTTCCTCCTGCATGCTAGAGCCTACTTCTTGTTCACACTTGATTTCCTGGGTAAAAAGGCATCATGAAATAAAAAATAAAAAATTAAAAAATAAAAAAGTAAATTAAAAAGGTTTATTTAAACAAAATTGTGTTCAATAATATTCATCTAGAGCATTTTATAAGTACCAAATGTGAGAACAGTGCTAAGAACTGAGAAAAGTCCTCTTATTTCCACTTAATTTATGTTCTGACAAAAAAACCCAAACAAAAACCAACAAACAAAATCTGTCCATTTATAATATCAAATAGGCAATCACTTTTCTGCTTTCACCTCAGAGGTATTAAAAAATATTGTACTGTCAGTTCTACTCAGACCCAGCATGAAGGGCTTACCTCTCACCATACCTGCTCACAGTCCAAACTAATCCTTTCATATCACTTGTCTGTTCATACTTAACAGCCTCCAACATGCTCAGATTCAGTGGCCAAAAGTACTGCTTATAAAATAGTCCCGTAGTCTGATTATTTTTTAATTTCTAATGCTTAATCATTGTCCTTGTGAAATATTTTTGATTACTGAGAAATTCTGACATTAGCTTAATATATCTTTCATAAAGAATTACTGCAGAGGTGACAAGTTAATTTTGTAGTGCAAAATATTAAGACAGCCATAATATATTATTGGCAGAATTTAGTCACAAATGGAAGATAATTTTTCTACTAATATAAACATAATTTTTTCTCTTCAGTTATTAATTTCTTTCATTTGCAATTATACAGATATTTTGTACTTAATTATTGCTCCCCCTCACTCCTGAATAAACGTGATATATATCTATCTATAAAGAAACTATTATCTGTATCCAGCAATTAAATGAAAACAACACCATTAGGATCGTAAATAATTGAGCACTTGAATTTATTTCTTGCAATAAGCGATGAACTAAAATGTAGGTAAAGAAAGTCTCAGGCTCCTCTTCTAATTTTAAATAGACTTAAATAACATATTCCAGTCAAGCACAGAATTTAATTGCATCATCCTTATTAATTCTTTGGTCATCCTTTATAAAAATGGTAATCTCAGTAAATTCGCTTGATAATGCTGTGGCAGCTCCCGTGTGGCTGTAGCATAGAAATTGCTGAATGTCTAAAAGATGGTGGTGATGAAATCAGAATTGCTCTGCTCTTCAGTGCATTTTTGCGAAAACAAACGGCATTTTACTTTATCTGTTTGTCATTTATGTGTCCTATTAACAAGAAAAAAATGGCTAATTTATTATGCCACACACCCATCCTCAGGCTTTTTTATGGAACCAGCAGCTGTGTAATCCTGCTCCTGAATCTCTATTGGAGCCTTTCTCTTTCTTCATTCTTGGAAATTAGTGAACTGAATAGGTTATGTGGATACCTAAATTACCTAAAAGTAATGGGACCAACAAATACGATAGTGCAAGAGTGCATTTCCCCCACCTGCTATTAGTGGGGAGGGTGAGTTATCACTCTAGCCCTTAAGATGGAGGACATCCACAATATTGATGCCGCCTCCTTTCTTCCACCCACAGTGTTTATGGACCCTATCCAATGCCTGAATGGGAGAGGTGAGGTTCCCATTGTAGGACGGTTGGGCAAGAGTAAAAATGAGTGTTGGTTGGCTTCCTTTGTGGACCCTTCCTTTTGCCACCTGCTGCCAGGTGCTGCCACAGGCTGCACTGTGCTGTTTGGAGATCTTCTTTGTGAACTGTGGTGATCAAGAAGGACTACTTTTGAACAAGGAAAATAAGTAGAGTGTGCTGTGTGATAAATCAAGAGGAGAAAAACAGCAGTAAAAACTTTAAATTGATCAATGGCCACCTGGTTGAATTTCATTGGGAAAACTGAAGGGGCACAGGTGCTTCAAGAGTGCAGTGAATGCATCTCAGCCATAGATGGGCATTCAGTTTACAAGCTGAGCTAGAGCTGGATACACATCCCATGAAAGACGGCCATAGCATAGGCACCAAGTCCTCAGCACAACTGTTTCACTCTAGATACCTGTTCCTATCGACCTACATTACCTGCTAATACAAAATTTCATTAAAGAGTGTCACCCCCTCAGCTTCCTGCCTGCCCACCCCAGCCCTCACTGACCCTGTTTGTTCCCCTCAGCTCTGCTAGCCAAGGTCTTGGTTGGGGCTGAGCTGTGGCTGGATCACCAAAACAACCTGCGACAAGCATGAGAAGAAGGATTTTAGTTTGCTTTGAGCTTAACTTCTTGTTTGGCACAACTAAGAGGGCAGCATGCTGCTGTGGGGTAGCATGAGAGCATCCCAGCATTGGGAAAAGCTGATTATTACCTTTTGCAGAAACAGTGTTTTCATGTCAGTGTCAAGAAGCTGTAACCTACTTCCACAACAGCTTTATTGCGTCAGCCTCCCTTCTCTTATTTAGCCCAATTAGTAGGAGTTTTTGAGGTCAAGACAGTCAGTTTAGGAAAAATACAAACACCATTGACAACTGACACTTGAAACTCAATAGCTGTGCAAAGGTTGCTCAGTAAGAGTACTTATTATATTGCTCATTATTCTTCTATGCCCTGGCCCCACAATCCATTCATGAGGGCATAAGTATTTTAATACATTAACTGGAACCTCTGACAGCTTTTTGACTAATATAATTTGTGGCCAATGAACTCATGCAGTCCATCATTAAATTCCCTAATAGGCTCTTCCACAAGCTATTGTTGAGGCAAGCTTGCCAAGTCTGAACTATTTTTGCTCAGGGCCTTTCTATATGCTTCCAAACCCTTGGATGAAGCCTGAGAGGTTAACAGGGACCTCAGGAAATAGTTATTATTTCTCAGTGGGCACCTTCTGTGTGGCATCTGCCTGAGTTATACAGAGAAATGATTGAAGGCATAAGGTCCAGTTGGTTTAAGGTATTTGCTAGCAGAAAGTTCTCTATAATTATGAACTGATGTAAAAAAGCTGTCTGTTACAGTGATGAACTTGCTTAGTTGACTGAAGCTACTTATTTTCTTTTAAATTATTGTTTGGTTATTAAGTGTTTGGTATGGAAATCAGGATTAAAATATTTTTCCATCAACTTTCCAAGAATCAGATATACTTGCATCTTGCCAGCACAGCTGGTGACAAAATAGAGGTGGCATGAAAAATGACATAAGTAAAAGGTTTTCTAGAAAGCATTTGTAGAGATAAAAGGCTATGATTCACCAAGTATTATTTGTCTAGAAGTCCCACTAGAAATGGCAGAAGTGATAATTAGAGGACACAAATGGTTCTAAGAGCACCACTAGTTTGTAGATATATGTGCAGTCTATGTCTGCCTCTTCCTCTAAGAAACAGAATGAAAGTTTCTCTATATATTCTCCTTATATCATGTGGGGTTCCCAAAGCTGTGACTTACTCGTTGGTCACTGCCCAGCATCTGCCAAGAGGGACTTAGCCTTGATAACAGATAAACTTAAGAACCAAACAGCAAGCTTATTCTAGAAAATAAAAATATTATGTCATCTGATTACAAAAATTGGAATTGGAAACACAGAAAATAAAAAGAAAAATAAATCTATGAATGCAGTTCTTCATGATGTTTATTTACAACAGCTGCTCCCACATTTCAGATAACACGAGGGCCAAACAGTCTAGTTCCACCACACCAAGGAGTATCCTTTGTGACTGTATTTTCTCTTTTTGTCCAACATACAGTCTTCTCCCTACCTGTTTTGTCAGACTGCAGGATTTCCTTCCCACCTTTTCTTCATTGAAGAAGCATCATTGAACTCTTCTGTCCCAGCTACCTGTGATCATTTATGGATCTTTGTTTCTGAGCATAGGGACCCGTCCTCCTCTTCCCTCCCCTGGGTTTGGGTTCTGATGTTCAAGCTACAAAAGCTTTAAATGGGACATGTCCCGGTCCTGGCAGTTCCTCTGCACAGGCACTGATGTTGCAGTCATTACCAAACAGATCTTTTCTAGCTTAAAGAGTCTTCCTGCTTTTCATATATTTTTCAGGATTGCTATGGAGCTTTATAAAGCCTATGCTATAAGAAAGGATTGACAGTGCTAATGCCTGATTTTATCCACAATCTCTGGCTTGCCAAGTCTAGAGATGACAAATTAATGGATGGTGTGACAGACTTGGAACTCAGAAGCAAGTATCCATCTTTGCCATCATGTCCATTTCCCCACTTCACCTCTTCACTGGTTTTAAGAGTTCTACTTATGTTTTATAACTGGACAGTGGAAGCTCAGCTTAAGTGGCTGGGGCACTGGAGATCTGTTCGAGAACTGAAACTACTTCCTTCTGGCAAAACCACTGCTGAGCAGCAATTTCTTGGGGGTGCAGAGTCCTGTGTTGTGAGAAAGGGGGTTGTGGTGACCCCACGCAGGAGCTCCACAAGAACAGGGAGTCAGAAATGCCAAATCCTGCAGCTGGGAAGCCCTTCTGCCCCTGAGGAAGGACACCTTCGCCTGCCAAATTCTGCTGCCAGACTTGGCCTTACGTGGGGAGGTTTTGTGTCCTGCAGAGCTCTGTCCAAGGAATATTTGAGGAACTGGGATGCAACAAGGGGAAGGTACCAGGTAGTCTCTGGTTGGTGATACTCTGCTGCTGTGAGCAGCAGAGACTTCTTGACCAGTTTTGCTTTATGGCATTTGCAAGAATATGGGTTGACCAGCAGAGTTCCTGGAGGCTTGCTGAAAACTAAAGGTGTCATTATGATAAACATCAAAAAGGAAAAGTGTGGCTATGGATATTGTTCATTCAGGTTACAGCTTACATCTAGCACGTGCTAGATACCTGGAATCTTCCTCAATCTGAGTCACTGGGTGTCCACCTTATGTACTTTCAGCACCAAATGATGCTCTGGGGAGAAGCTGGCCTCTGCCTCCTGTTTGAATTTGTCTGGTTCACAAAGATTAGTAAGCGTGAATGATGCTATATCTAGCAGTGGTCTGGGAAAAGCTGATGACAAATCATGCAAATCTCGTGTCTCCCTAGCAAATGCAGATCAACCAAGAGAACAGCAGGTGGAAAATCGGTTGGCCTCACACTGTCAAGATTGCTCTGGCAAGATTTACCAGAAAATGCAGCGGCAGCAAGAGCATCAATCCAACTTCATCCAGCATGATGGAGAGTACCATGATGGAAGAATATACATCCTTGATGAGAGTTAGAAAAGCAGTTCTCGGGGGACAAAAGAATTCACTCTGCCCTTAGTGAATAACTCAACTAAGGAGTTTTGCTTTGGGCAACTTGTGAAAGTAGCAGAGCTTCATGTATAAAATGTTAGTTCTGAAAGCTTTACCCATTAATTTAACATGGCTTAGCTTAGTTCCAGCCTTCCTTATACAGTACAGTCCATCTTCTGCTTTGCTAGTCAGGACTGATGTATTCCTCTGTGGTGTGAAGTGAACCAGCTGCTTGCAGATCCCAATAACTCACTTTCACAGCAAAACAAAAGGGGAGCTTTAGAACAGCAAAGCAAGTCATACAGAATTTATAGAATACTTAGCAATTTCTCATTCATTCTGTGCTGTGCAGTATTCATTTATGGATCAAGATATTATAAGAACCATTAAATACATGACTGTAATAAATATTCGTAACTCCTTTTGCAAGAATTTTTTAAAATGTACAGAAAAACAGCAAAGGTATTTCAGGGCTTCCTTTCTCTGTACAGATCTAGAAATATTAAATATTTGTGAAAAGCAAGGGACAACGGGGGTTGCATAATCATAAGTGATAGTCATGTAATATAATGTTTATTCAAATCAGTCTTTACAGCCAACATACTAGAATGCAGAACACCTGAACAGATATATCATGTAAATTTGGGCTTGTATGTAAAGAAATACAAGCTGGAAAACATATGATTAAATACGCCACCTTAACTTCAGTGACTAATATTGAGGTGTACCAAAATAAAAGGAGACCTATAGAAATCTAACAGAAGAGTAATTCTAGAAAAAGGGTAATGGATGGTGTAAAATCCAAGGCATACTGGAGCTTAATGACTGTCATAGGTGTTTATGTTGTTCCCCTGCTGCTTTTTACATGTAACTTCAATGTACCTGCTGAATGTTTTTAGGCTGATCAGGTATTTAGGCTTGGTACTTTTTGAGGGAGAACTGGGGTGAAGACCCCAGGAGTGAATCAAGTTTCAGTAAAAGTGGTCTAGCAATTTTCAGGACTGAAATTAGAAGAGAACAGATTGCTCTGCTAAGTTGAAACAGTTTTACAAGCAATTTCTTTCAGCAGTGTCAACAGGCATCTTTCTGCTTTGGAGCAGGAACTTGGACTTCTTCAAGGACAGAGAACTCTTCCTGGGTTTGGAAGCATAACATTTTCTTTCTTCACATTTGGTGAGTTGCAACATTTAAGCTAGTATAAGTTTGCAAATGCTGAAGGCTTTTCAGCTCTATCCTCTGGAAGCTGTCCAGCCCAAGTGTTTTCCAACTGCTCAGAGATAGAATTGGCCTGGGATCACAGGAGCAGTCAATCTCAATCATTCAGTAGCAGAATCAGGATTTTCCTTTATTTTTTTCCCAGCAAGGAGGTGTTTGGAAGCAAAAAGATGTCACAGGGAGATTGAAGTGCAGAAGAGAAAGGAAAAGAGAGAAGTTTTGAGGGTCTGGAGAAACCGGTATAATCAAAAGCTTAAATCTTTCAGCCTATTTGTCTTATATAAAAGCAAGTTCATGGGTGGTATATTTTCACAAGAGGAAAATGCTAGGTACTAAGGCAGTCTTTGATCCTAGAGAGAAAGATTCGATGGTGTACTGCAACAACATCCAGGGAAGCCAGATTCAAATAAAAATATAGACAAGGTTCTTGAGAAAGGAAGTGAAAATACTGTAAGATATTCCTAAAGCAAGTAATCGGTTTACTGCTTTTGGTATCTTATTCAGGTTTGCTATCTCTAAAGAGCGTGCTTTGACCACTACAGCACTTTGTGCTTAGTATACTTTTTTTTTAGGTGACAGTCTCTAGCTAGTTTTCTACATTTAATAAGGTTGGGTGAAGAATTGGTTCCTTTATTTCTTGAACTCTTTGAAGTGGCAGGGACAGGATGAGCATAAGAGCTGAGCAAGAGAAAAGAAGAAGAAAAGGAATAGATGAAGAAGATGGATGCTGAAGGGGAAGGACAATAGGACAATATAAGAAAGAAGGACCAGGAGATCAGCTGTGCAGTTGGATTATTAGATCACAAACTAGAGAGGACCCAGCTGGACTGCACACTCTGAGACTTCCCAATTCTGTAGCACCACATCCATTGGCAGATATTACTATGGCCGATTGCATTTTTCGTTAAAAGCAAAGGAGGTGTTTTCTCTCCAGAAAATAATCATTCGTTATATGATGTAAAAAAGAACAGAGACATTATCTGCGTGAATGAAAATGAAATTACATTTTCAGTTTATTTTCAAAGTAATTTTACTTTCTTATCTAAAACATTGTTTTTTCTGATGTAGTAAAGCAATGAATACTTAAACAATAGTGAATCTTCACTTCAGTTTTACTGCTTTGAACTTTCTATTAAAAAAAAAGAATCAGCGGTAGTTTCCTCAGCTTCCTCAAATTGTGATTCCCTTTCTCAAGGGTCTATTGCTGTGGAGAAGTTTCCATATTTATTCTCATATGTGAAGACCCTTTTAAAGAAATAATCTAGGAGATACAGCTTCTCAGCAGCTCATTTGTGAACACCATTTCTTGACAGTTAAGCACACAACATTTAATCTTACCGGTAACTGTCTTCAAATCGATCTTTTCTCTAGAATATCGTTTGCACTGCCAGCAATATTGCCAATAAACGATGAGATAAAGGTAGACAAATAAGGTTTGAAACATCAAATTTAGGGATGACACCAGCAGAGGGCAATAAATAGACACCGTCCCTGACAGCCTAAAGGCTGGAAGCACAAGGCCTGCTGCCCATCATTTTTTGACAAATGGTCTTAGACTCCTTCAATATATTACAAGAAAAGTCAAAAGTGGCTTTCTTTTACAAAATCTGGTTAGCCATCACACAGTCCTTTCATCACTAAGTACTCATAATCCGCCATAACAAAGAATAGTCATTAATAATAAAGTAGAATAAATGTCACAAACCATAACATCCCTGGTTGAAGACACTCAGGTGTGTGCACATGCAATAAAGTAGGTGCTCCATCTACAGCTTGAGAACAGTTACTTGTTAACTTGATTTGCAGCACCTTCTTTTCCTACAGTATTAGAAATTGTGCAACAGAAATGGATGCTGAACAAGACTTCGTAATTGCCATCCATGGGGATGTAGGCTGAAAAGTCTTTTTTGTGTACACAGCATGTGCTGGTTTTACTCTTTTTTACTTTACTATGATGATGTCAGGAGACCATTAACCAGTCTTTAATGCTTTCAGCTTGCACATCTAGTTGTTTGTTTAGGAGATATTTACTGAAATAGGACAAAAAAAGATGTATTTCTGTCCTAATGAGGCAGAACTGTTGGAGTTCAGTAGGAATCTTGTTAAATAATTAAGTGCCTTTGGCCTACTAAGTATCACCAAACTTTTCAGCACTTAAATTATTTACACGTAGTTAAGACCAAATGTTTTGTCCATCATCAACATGGTGGGCATGCATGGCCTGTCAAAGTCATTACTAAGGGCTGTAGCAGTGGGATTACATTCAGTTGAACCCCTCAATCTGTCTAATCCAGTGTTTTGGATCTAGAAATAGCCAACTAATTCCCTCTATGCTCTAAAAATACAGGGACAGGGTACAATAGACTTATCTATAACAAATGCAGTTGCTTGGGGTGAAAAAAAAAAATCTCCCTGACACCTAAGTTTGTGTACGTCCCAATGGACGTACAAAACAAAACAAAACAAAACAAAAAAACAACAACAAAACAAACAAAAACAAAAAAGGGAGAGAGGCAGGGAAAGGGTGTCCTACTCTGAAGAAACTATTAGCTCCATCTCCCTCTCCAAGGGATCATGCAGTTCTGTGTGCCCATACACATGCAGAGAATGAAGTCTTGCAAGGAAGAACCATCCCACGTTTTAAAGATAAAAAGCCATATCATTTGCAAAATGACGCCATTTGAGAATGACTGAAATTATTTGCAACTTCTAGCCAAATTGACAGAATCATTTAGAGGATTAGAAAAGTGAAAAGTAGACACATTAAGAGCATTTTTGAGCACTTAAACAAAACACTGTTTTTTAATTTCAAAGTGGAGTTCTGTTTTCAGCTTCACCTAAATGTAATTCTAGAATGGCTAAAACACCCTGGAAGAAGTTTCTTTTTTTTTTTTTCTTTCTTCTTGGACTTGCAGATAGGAAGTCCTTTGACAATAGACAAGACTATGCATATTTTGGCAGCTTTTTTCTTTGTTCTCACAGTCTAGATACTTATGTTTTGGCATTTGACAGCTTTCTTTGTGCTTTGTCCCAGAAAGAAATAGAGATTTGTTTTACTAAACAGGTGATGGGAGAAACAGATAAACAAGTCAGACTGTAAAGTAACTCCATGTCTTTCTTTGAAGTCAGAGTTCAGGACTTTTAAAATTCAGGAAGCTCAGGAATTCCTTTTCTCCCAGCACTCTAAGTCTACAGAAGTTAACAATAGATAGCTCTTCCTGTGTAAGACTGACTCAGTTTGGAGTAAGCCAACACATAAGGAACACAAGGCAATATTAAGAAGGTCTCATCATCTCAAAGATTATGTGATCCCCTCCTGCCTTCATAGGTAAAGTATGAAGAAGTATAAAGAAGCCTGTAATAACAGCACTAATCTCAGAAGACTACTACAGATTATAACAAATCTTTCCAGAAAGCTTTGTAATAAATGTTCAGGTTTTATAGTGTGTTGCTCATAGTAACAGTAGCTGTTAGGATTTAGCAATATTCAGTGTTTACAGCAGAATATTGTTCTAAACAGGAAAGCACTTGGCTGTACCAGGCCCTAGCCAGCATCAGCCAACCTGATACTGTTTTTCCAGGGTTGCAGAGTGCTGCAGAGTCATTTTAGCCTGCTGCTGGCTGATGTGGCTCATTGCAGTGACGCCCTGTTACAGTCAAGAGCTGCAGCAGGGATGAAACCAAGGAGATGTGATGGCCCAGCCTGGGGCAGCCCTGCAGCCAAGTAGTGCTGCCTGAAAGAAAACCAGTCCTTAACTGCCTTTCATGTGTTTCTTTTCAAAATGATGGATTAAGGGCTTGGCTCTTGACCAGGGACAAATCTGATCTGTTTACACTGTCAGTCTTTTCACACCATGAGCCTACTCCTAAGGAAGTAAACACCTTGCTGAAAATAAGAATGCTACAAAGCTCTTTCTGTGCTAGGCTTTTCAAATGATTGCTATGCTAACAAAGGTTTAGATCAGCTATCAATTTATATTACGCATTCATAGTGTAAGATTTTCAGAGACAAATTAATGAGAGGTTGACATCATACACTCTTCTGAAATACTCAAGAAAGCTGCTTCTTGCTCTGAGGCATCGACAAGCCTTTAACAATCTCATCGTAAGATGTTACTGTATGCTTTTATCTCTTCTTGTTTTTCAGGCATGTCATTTATCTTTTTATTTCAATATGAATGTTTTTAACTTCCACTTCCAATTCTGGCAGCTTGTTATATACTACAGGTCTGCGAGCTCTTTAACTAAGTTTTGCTCTCATGTAGGTTCTTAGAAATTTTTTTCAAACCCTGAGCCCTCTGTTGTATAAGCAATATGAACGGATACCTCAGTTTTTTATGAGGAATGCACATTTTCCACCTGTCTTTTTTTTTTTTTTCTCCCCTCTCTGACACCTGCTTTGTTTTTCCAGCAGGTGTGGAACCTGGGGCAGCAGGACGGGGTGTGGAGTTGTACACACACCCCTGCTCAGGCCAAAGAGTGGGCAATGGTCTCACCTCATGGCTGGTGGTTTGTCTCTTGGGGCCATATTGGTGTTTTTGACTGTGGTTACACCAAGTGCTTATATTCAGCTGGTTAAAAACATATACAAGAAATAGTCACAGCTTCTTATGACAGAGTCCCTGATCCTAGGGAAATTCCTGTGCTCCTACATGCACATGACATGGGGTGTTATAAAAACATAAGCCTTTGAAATTCACTACTTCACCAAACAATTCAGTTTATACTATAGCAGTGACCTAAAACTTCACATTAGCACTGCCCAGTCTTTTCTGTCACTTGCAAATTCCATCAGCAATGTATCATTAATGAGTATTTTGCTTCCTTTTTCCTGCTAATTGACTCTTCAGTCTTTATGAAAGGCATGTTGACAGCATATTTGTAAAATATTTGTATTTCAAATATTTTAGTCTTCAGTATTTAAAATCAAGGCAAGATGAATTTGACATGCTTTCAGACAAAAGGAGTCTCACAAACCCTGAATGGCTTCCCACTCAGAGAAGTGGAGAAGCAACAGGAGGATGAGAAGGGGGAGGGAGAAAGCAAGGAAAAGGATTCCAGTAACTTTATTCTTAAAGAGATTTGGTCCCCAGTTCTGCTTTTATCTACAGTGTTTTCCACACTAAGGCAATGTGATGGAATTCTCTGGAATAGCTGTTTTCCACCCTTATGAAAATAAGAGGACAATCAGCCTCTCACCGGAAAAGAGAAAAGCTAACTGACTATATTCTGGTGGCTGGCACTGATGACTTGCCTCTGAAATGGAGAGAAATAGGCACCCTTAGAAAGCAACTAATCTCAAGCTGAAAGAGGCCGAATGAATAACTATAAAGGATGCTAACATGTAATAAGTGTCAGAAGACCTGATGGGCCAAAGTTAGGTGAGGTGGACTGTACCTGTAATGATCAGCATGGTTCTATACATATATTTGTGAGCAACAGTGCTTCATATCGTGAGCAATAAAGGAGCTTTGGTTATACTTAGCATGCCACTTGGCAAAACGCCAGTACATAAAACCTGAGGGCCTCCTGTTTAATTCAAGGTAAATATAATCGACTTCTTACTTTATTTTGCGTGTGTGCTCTTAGCTGGTGCCTGCTGCCAGCAAGCTGCCGAGCGAGGTGCAGAGCACAGTGCGGAGCCCAGGGCCGGGCTAAGCCGGGTTTGGTTCTGAGGACAAGTGTATGGCACAAGTGTGGCCAGGAGAGGGCCACCAAGCCCTGGCAGTTTCACGGTGCTGTGCTCTTTCGCCAAACAAAAAAGCTCAGTGTAAGTTTAGTTGCAAAGTCATTGAAGTTTGTAGACGTCTAACCCCAGGGGAACACTTGCACACTTTCTTGTAGGAGAGGAATGGAAGAGGGAAATTCATTTAGATTTGCTGCAAATGTTAATTTTAGGAGTCTGAATTAAAACAAAATACAAAACAAAAAAAGTGATATTAAAAGTGCAGGGAGTCTTTGGTTTTTTGCCTTTTATCCTGATAGCCTCTGTCTGATAAATGTCCCACAAGCCATAAAATCACTAATCTGTGTATAACTGCATGTGCCCACAGATCAAATGGAATCACTCTGTACCTCTTACTCCTTTAGGAGCACGTAGCCCTGACAGGGGCAGCCCTTTTGCTAATCTGTCTTCTTGTGTTAGGACTAAAACATGCTAGCAAGAAAGCTACATATTCCACCCTATCCCAGACTCTCTGACATGCCTTAACTGAGAGAAAAATCACATAAAATGAGTCTGTTGAAGCTAAATTACTGCCTGTTTTGAGGCTGATTATATGGGACACTTAAGGGAGGTGCATACCTTGCACAAGTGTGGCCAAGAGATTTTCACACATAGTGGAAAGCCAGTGTTCCCAGCTATGTCTCTGCCTGTGCCTGGGGCAAGCACAGGGAGCCTGCAGCCCTGCAACTCCTCAGCATCGAACACAGGCAGCCCACACGCATGCATACTTTTCTAACCTAATACTAAGCACCTGCAGGATGAATAGGAATTTAGTCCTTCCTTCTGAATTGGATGGAGTTTATAGGGTATGTGTAGCATGTTTTCAGTGCTCTAAGTTGAGTGTCTTGGCCTTTCTCACTTCTCTTTATGCTTGCAGGTACATCAACCCCTTGGCACACTACTGAGTTTAGGAGTTACTACTATTTTTACCCAACAATCACATTAATAAACACATTTGGTCTCTGTGGAAAGCAAGTGAGACCAGAACTGTCAGGTCATAGGAAGCAAAGTAAAAAAGGAAGTCTAGTGGGCACAGACTCCAGCTTTAGGAATTTCTTTTGTGCAGTCTGATTTAACAGAAGGTCAAACAAGATCTACCCAAAGCTGGGAGAACCAGGAAAATGTGTGCCTTGCTCTTTTTTCTCATGTGTTAATGTTCTCCCACCACTGTGCTATTTTTTCAGTTGCTGAGCATGAGTTGATCAGAGGCAAGGACAGCCTGGGCTCGAGCTACCTCCAGGCCAAGCGAAACACCCCTGCTGTTGTGTTCCCATGCACAGATCATTCCCCAGCCAAGGCAGATCAGTGCTGAGGCAGTGCAAGGCACAGAGCAGAACTGAACTGCTGGGGCTCCATAAATATATGGTTCAACTAGGATTTGCTTGGGCAAGCCATTCATAAAGTGGTCTCTGGTAAAAGGAGCCCACTGCTGAATCCTTTCATGTGGCATAGGCAGTCAGGTAGTAATGATGGACTCTTGCAGGTCAAATTGAGTTCCCATGTGCAGGAAAAGCTACTCAGTGAAGCTACCCATTCAGGGCCCAAACTCTACATCTTGAACCCTTGAACTTGAGGATGTCCGTTAATGGTGGAGGAGATGCTGTCAGTTCTGCTGCTGGTGACAGCTGCTGTTACTGTCAGGTACTGCTGTTTCCTTTTTAGTATATTGCAATACAAGATTGTTCTGATTTTGTGGAGAAACTGTCACTGAGATTTTTACAAGGGCATGTAGTGACAGGACAAGAGGAATGGCTTTAATGTGGAAGAGGGTAGATTTAGATTAGATACTAGGAAGTCCTTCACTGTAAGGCTGGTGAGGCACTGGCACAGATTGCCCAGAGAAGCTGTGGCTGCCCTTGCCCTGGCAGTGTTCAAGGCCAGGCTTGATGAGGCTTTGAGCAACCTGGTCTAGTGGAAAGTATGCCTGACCATGGCAAGGGGTTTGAACTGGATGATCTTTAAGGCTCCTCTCAACTCAAAACATTCTGTGTTTCTATGCAGAGATCTCCCTCCATCGAAGAGGACTGAGTGAAATCTCATAAAGAGGGAGCAATACTTTGAAGAACTGCCTTTTTCTCCCACAGGGAGAAAGTTCTACTTGATGCTTCTTTCTCAAGATGATGAAATCTGCATTTAGGTTATGAGTCAGATGCAAACAATACTTCCTTCTAACATTTTTCCCTGTATTTGCTTTATCATCTTCTTCAAGGTTCTCGTGAATTAATCTTGTTGTTTAATGAAGTTTCTAATGTATTACATTTGTAGCTTGTATGAGATTTGCTTCTTTAAACAGTCAAACAAAATCTGGAATAACCATCTTAACTGCTAAAATCCAAAATAGCTTTACCAAAACAGAGAAGCTTCTACATACTTGGTGTGGTAGAAGCAAGATCATGGTAGCCATGATGACATCATCTTGAGGAGTCGATCCAGAAAGTGATTCTTTGACATATTCTTTATCCTCAGCCTGCCTAATTTACATGTTCATTAATTACCTAGAGGTGATATAACTGAAACAAACAAACAAACAAAAAAAAAAACAAAACCCAAAAACACAACAGTGGAGGTATTTTCAGGGCTCTTCAATTTTTTCTTGCATGTGTTGAGAAACCAAGTTTCCTGAAACTAAGGAAAATACACAGAGTGGTGGTTATATACCTATAGAGCAATATGATTTTAGGAGATTGCAACATAGTATCAGTGAATCAGAAAGTTATTGAGTACTATGAAGTGGAAATGTGAAATGTGAGGGGAAGATGCTCAGGAATTACATGCATTGCCACAAGCATATGCCACTTCGTAACACCAAATTAAATACAGTGAAGGCAGACTGATATTCTGTCCTACTAGTTCAGCAACAGGACTTTTCTAATTCTAAAAAGTGGAGAGAGAAAGAAACCTACCTCTTTCCAGTCACAAACAACTATGTGTTGATGTCAGGTTTTGTCCTGAGTGCCACAAGGACTGCAGTTGTCATTTAAATTAATCACTGCAACTATATTAGCTCATCCCTGCATGGAGAAGTGCCCAAACTCACATACCCTCTGAATACTTGACCCACGTCTTGAGCTTTAAGACTATGAATGTCTTGAGCATTTGCTGAATCCTACTATAGTTATTTTAAGACTCAGCTAATGCTTTCATATGTTTTGATTTTTTTTTTTGTTTAAATCTCTGTTTACACTCCAGGACAAAAGACTTCCTGCCACAGAGATGGAGCATGCTGCCTCCATGGACGTTGGGTCACTTGTGGCACACATCAAAATATTTTTGGTGCTCTCAGACCATGCTGCCAAAACTGACAGATTAAAGATTCCCCTTATGCAGTCAACATATAAAATGGAGTGTAAATATTTACTTCCTATAGGTTTTGTGAAATAATTATGTGTAATACAGAAACACCTGAATTCCCATATAAAGATTGGACTTGGCTGCATTTATTAGCACATGTAAGCACAGCAATGTCCTCTGAAGTGACAGCAGAGAAAAGCACAGGCAAAAGGGTTGTTGAAGTTTTCTTACCCTTCAGAGAGTGGGTAGGCAGAAGGAAGCCTGGGATGCCTTTATAGAAGCTATTTTAAGATTATCACAGTAATATCCTGAGATCCTGGGACAAAGCCTTGGATTGAATTCGGGTTCCTCAATACACAGTCAATCACTTTCATCCAAAGAATTTCTTTCTGTCTTGCTGATAGACAAATTGGAAATGTGACAGATGACAGACAAGCTGGCAGGGTGACAGGAGATCACCCCTAGGATCTAGTCTGCAAAAAGGACAAGAGCA
>JBCJKH010045055.1:10359-20655 GCA_039877255.1 Loriculus beryllinus
TCCGTTCCAATGATCTTTAGCTCCGTTTTTCCCCGAGCAATCAGAAGCACTTTGGCTTCGTCCAGGTGGTCTTTTCCCATTTTGCTCTTCCCAGTCCCAGGACCCAGGGCAGTCACATCTCATCACGCCTTTTCTCAAGCCATTTGTACCTCCTGCTTTTGCTGTTGCCATCAATTTAGCTGCAGCCTCTCCCTGCTCCCTCCCCTTCTAACCATGGCTTATTTGGGAATGAAACTTGGCCTTCAGAGCCCTGGCAGATGTAAAGGCAAATCCCCTGCTCCTGCAGCCAGGCTTTCCAAGCCTGTGCTCATCAGCTTTTCATGCAGACAGCATGAATTGCATATAGCAATTCCCACTTTTTGGGGGGAGAGGGTCAATCCTTTTAAAAGCTTTCCCATAGAAAGAGTGTTACAAAGCAGGCACAAATGTGGATGTTTAGGAGTGCCCTATTGGCTACTGAGGAAGTGAAGACTGAAAACATGCAGTAACATTGCTTTCCTGAAGGTTGTATTCTTATTATTTACTAATTATTAATATTGGCATCATCATCAACATCATTATTATTAAGCAGGCAGCATCCTTTGGCCATCCAAGCTTTGAGCCATTCCAATTCAGTGTTCTGCCTCTTCAGGCTGTCCCTTTCTGAAGTGCTGTGGTCCATGCTGGTTAAAACAACAGCCTTTTTTTTATCCTTGGCTTGCCCAGGCTTCAACCTGGACTAGAAATCACTCAGCACCAGATGCAAAACACAGGATCATCTGCATCGTGTAACAGTAGAAAACATATAAGGATACGGAAGTGAGAACTCGATGGGAAGTCCATCCCATCTCCTGCACACCAAGCATCAACTCAGCAAAACCCTTTAACTGTGTGATCAAAGAGAAGCTTGCTCTCAGCCCATTGCTGTTGAGCAGAGCAGTTGAGTGGATGCTGAAGTACGCTGCTGCATGGGGTTTGCTGTGCCCCTGCTCTTCCTTGGGCAGAGGAATTAAGCTGGTGCTGGTATCGCCTATTAATAAGGCAGCAGCAGCCACGGCAGTGCTTGTGCAGTGCAACAGAGCTCATCATTTTTCTATATGTGAGCAATTAAACTGCACCAGGAGGCCTATGTCTTTATATCATCACCTAATGACAGTGCAAAAGTATTCAGGGGAAGGAGAGGGGAAAAAAAAATCACATCCATATTTAATTGGCAAAGTTATCACCTTCACTTCAGAGCCCGAACTTCCAGCCCTTCTGGCCTGTTTCCAAGGCAGATCTATTTCCCCACACTGGAAAGTGAGTAAAGTGTCCTTACGTTATACTTCTGCAGCAGAATGCTTTTTGAGAGCTCGTGAACACAGGCCCAACAGCAGTAACAGAGTCCTTTTCTTTGCAGCAGATGAAGATGTCTTTGAGCTGTTAGATTCCTCTTTTTTTCCCTTTTTCAAAGGAAATCATTTGTGTTGTTATTACCCAGCCCCACACTCGCCTGTCAGATCAGGTTTTTTATTGCACTAAACCAAAAAGCCATCTGGAGCATCTCACATCCTGCTTCTGGTACCGGCGAGTGGCAGCGTGGCTCTTCTCTTTGCAGCGTTTTGGTTCCTCCCTATAGTGAACTCTCCAGTCTGTTGTTTTCATCCATGTGTCCCCTAATTCTTGAGTCTCTGTAATTCCTGACTGTGTTTGTGGGGGCTCAGCATCATTACATCCCATTTGTTCCTCAGAGTGGTGGTGTAGCTGGGTATAGAAGAGCTATAGGGGCTGTCTGCTTTCATTACACGTGTGAAGAAACCCATCACTGTTGCAGGGTCTGTGTCTGCTCAGCCAAATACCTCCTTTACTGGCTGCTTCACTGGGGTTTTACCAAGCTCTGATGTCCTCCTGTTGGTTTGCAATGGTTTGTAAAGCTCTGGGGTTTAGCTGAAGCTGTTTACCTTTCTGTCCCCTTCTTACCTCCCTCCTCAGATGGAGCTGAGCTGGTGATGGAGGTGGCTGGACCCTCAGCTTTTATAATGTGCCTTGGCATCCCCAGCTGCCTTTAAGTGCCAGTGGTGTCCAATGGCTCCTTCCAAGCCTTGTCCTGGTGCCAGTGTCAGTGGGAGAGCAGGTCTCGATGTTATCCAGCACTGGAATGACTGCAGGAGAACCTCACCATTAAAGAGTGGCCTTGGCCACTGAGCCCTTCTTGGCTCTCAGTGCCCTGTCACAGGGGATATTGCCTTACTGTGTTCTGTAGAGACAGAGAAAGAAGAGGGGAAAAGGAGAGGAGAAATATCAACAACTTCCATCTCCTCCAGCCCGGTACCCAGCCTTTGACACTTCTCTGCCATTTGAGCTTCACAAAGCCCTGGCTGTCTGAAGATTAATTGATGTAGGCCACTCAACCCATTTCCAAATCCCTTTCTGTTACCATTTAAAACCTTCTGATTTATATTTTTTGATAAAGTCACTGAGGCTTTTTATGGATTCTCCAATGATTGTCCAGCTTGACAAATTGGATTCTTAAAGCTGGCTCTTGAAAGAAAAGGATGTGGTTTGACAAGACAAGAAACAGCTCATCTCCGAGACAGGGGGATAAATAACATCAAAATAATCCCATTCTTCAAGCTGGGTGCTCCTCAATGGGTGTCTTGCTCGTCACTGATAATCTTATCTGGCTGTGATGGGAAGGGACCTGCACAAAGGGGCCCTGGCCAGGCTGGAGGACAGATATGGCCCTGATGAATAGCTCTGTCCAGCCTGTGCAGAGCCTTGGGAAGGTGATTAATGCCATTAAATATGGACCTGATCCCTTCCCCTCACTGACACTGTGCTGGGGGTACCTCCTGCTGCTGGTGACGGATGGACTCATGCTCCCGGTCCATGAGTGAGGGGCCAGGGCGGTGGCAGTGGGGTTGTCCCCCCTGTGCTGAGGTTTGTGAGGTTGTGTTGCTCTCCAGTGCTGCTGTTGGTGTTTCTGATGGAGTTCGTGTTCAAACCCTGCTTTCTCTTGGAGTCCAGGTACTCATCATGTTACCCCTGCAGAACCATGGTCATCCCTGGCATAGGGATGGGGCAGAGTGGCTGTGAAGCTGGAACAATGTGCTTCTGATCCCTATGAACCCAAATAGGGATGCTCTTGTAAGGTCCCTTCCACACCTGGTTTGTGTTTAAGTGCTTAAGGCCAGGGAGGATGAGATTTGGAGCAAGCTGCTCTAGTGGAAAGTGTCCCTGCCCGTGGCAGGGGTTGGAACTGGATGAGCTTTAAGGTCCTTTCCCAAACGATTCTATGAAATGTCCTTGTGGATGTGCCTGAATAAAACCAGTGTGTGGGAACGTAACCAATGCAGTTGCACCTCCGAGGGCAGCTGGAGTAAGGATCACAGGGAGAGGAGAGGTTTGAAAGACCCATTTGCATGTGCCACCATGGGCTTTGGTGACAGGACTGCTGGTGCTCCAGCTTGGGATGCAGGAAGGAGGAGAAGCGACCCCTGTGCATTGCAGCCACAGCCAGGAGCCACAGCGTTTGGTTTTCCCAGGCAAGACATGATATAATCTATTTCTATTTAAGTAATATTTTAATTGCAGGCTTTTGCTTTTCATTTTTTAATTGACTGCCTTTACTTTGAAGATTTCCCACCTAGCAGTTACCCTGAATAATGCAAATGCGTTGTGACTCCTACCTGCTCTCTGTATTGAATGACTCCAGGTGATACTTGATGTCTTATTACGATTATTTATGAAGATGTCCGGTTTAGTTCTGTAGCAGAGGGGGATCATTAACCTCTCCTGCAGTAAGGGAACTCTCCACGTTGTTTTCAAAGCCATTACAGCTTTGAAAACTCCTCTTCTTTAAAAACACTGCAAACCCTACAGGGCTGCAGAATGAAATGCTGACACAGGTTGGCTGATGCAGGAGGAGCACAAACCCTCCCGCTGTGCCTCACTGAACTGCAAACGGAGCTCTGGAGTAAGGAAGAAGTGATTTGCCTGTTGGGAAACTCACAACCTGGTGCTGGGAACCCAGAGGCAGGTTTTAATGGTGCTTGAGGAGAGGAGATGGTGGCTTGGTCTTGGGAAGGGTGGGAGATGGCTCCTGGGGGCTCCAAGGACAAGCATTCCCAGGATGTGTGTGACCAGAGGAATTGGGCCATAGGATCCCCTATGTGCTTCTCTTCAGTTGGTCCATGTGCACCAAAGCAAATTCCTTTGCTCTTCTAGGAAAGCCTGGAAGAGCCCCCATGGTCTGTGGGCATCCCCATCCATGGCTGTGTTCAAGGCTTAGTTAGATGGGCTTGGAGCAGCCTGCTCTAGAGGAAGGTATCCCTGCCCATGGCAGGTGGCTGGGACTAAATGAGCTTTACCTTCCAACCCGAACCATTCCATGATTGCCATCTCAGGATGCTACAATTACCTGCACTGGTTCTGGGTGCTTTTCCATATAGGTTTGCATGGCACTGTGCCTGCCTTGGTGAGAGTGAGGAGCCTTTTACAGATTACTACTTTCAGCAGCTGCATATGGTGATTTAACATCTATTTATGGCCACCTAATGCTGCCTGCAGATGCTGCTTCTCCTTGCTGGGGGCTTCATGCAGTGGGAATAGGGAAAACCTCTTGGTTTTCCATGGTTTCAGCTCGGATATGGCTAATTGCTGGACACAGGATTCAGCCTGCTGGGCAGTTTAATTAATTGTATGGGGAATTAATCTGGAGAGAGATGGAAGCAGATGCTGTGTCTCCCACCTGGGCAGGTAGCTCCTGAAGATGCATATCCATCCCCTCTAGAGACTGTTTTGCTCAGGACCAAGAGGTGATTGCCAGCAGTAAGAGGGATGCTCACATCCCACAAAGTCACCTTGCTTCCGTTTCCATGTTGTGTTCCTTCACTCTCAAAGCATTCTGAAATAACCTGCTCCCCGTCCCCATATAACCACAGGCTACTTTAACATGATGGCTGATGGTAATAAAGCCTTTGTGGATGTCCCTGTTTTTTGGAAGCATATCGTGCTGACCATATGGCTGGGGAATACGGAGGCTACATTCATGATGGGATGTTAATGAATTGGTAGCTTTATCTGGCCTGTCTGTGCCTCTCAAACACAAGAAAATGCTGTTCATTAAGCTCTTGTTAAAGTGCCATCATAAAAAGAAAAGCATTTTGCTGTAAAAGACATGCTGCAACTCCTTGTTGCTCCTTCCCAGGACTTCCAGATGAAATCTGCTCTGTTTGAAAGGCAAGAGATGATTTTCCTAATGGCTATAGCTACACTGCTGGTGTTCTGGCTGCTCAAACCTGCTCCTATAGCTGTGATTCATCCCAGGGGAGGTGAGTGTTTGCCTTGCTACTGAGCAAACATCGTGACTTGAGGGAATATTGGGATTTAGGTGCTGTTCTCACAGGGCCACCTCCCCCAGATAGTTGTGGCTCCATTTTACCTGCTTACAGCACTTCCATCCCCATGTCCTAGGGAGCCCTATCCCATGTCAAATGCTGCTGTAGAATGCATCTTCATTGCACATGGAAAACTTTTAATGCCTCTTAAAAGACTGAAGGGTTGAGGCCCAAACGAATCTGAAGGATGTGCTGACCAGGGAAGGGAGCCCCAATCTCTGGACACAACTGGGTGCATGCTGCAGTTAAAATACAGGAGCGTGTCTGAGGCTGATGCATGATGTTAACCTGAGTTAGCAAAGATGTCATGCTGAGCAGTGTGGAAGCTGAGTGACTTCCTTAGTGTTTCCCAAGAGCCTTTAAGCCCTGGGTGCTGGACGAGCATCATTCCAGGGCAGGATGGAGTGGTGCATGTCTGTATGGGAGCTCATGGAGGGAAAGAACAAGAGTTGGAGATCGGAAAGGAAACTAGGCCAGAAGATGCAGCAGCAGCAGCTTGTTATAGTCCGCAAAGGGATGATCCAAGCAGCTTTGATATGGATATGTTCCCTCGCAAAGACACAGTGCCAGAGGAGCTCTTTATCAGTGTCAGGCGATGACAAATGACAGTGAGGGGAAGTCACGGGGCCGCGGTGCGTTGTTGCAGCTGCAGCACCTTGGAAAGGATGCAGGTACCGGGGATGTTCTGTGCCTCGGGGTCCCACCACGGCCTTCATCAATCACAGAGGAAGGAGATTGTCTGCTCTGCTCCTTTTATAGTGCAATAAATGAGGGAGGGGAGATGGGGAAGAGCAGGATTGCACTGGGGAGGATCATCCCCCCGTGCCTTGTACACAAAGACGCTGCTGCTGGCAAAGTCTTTAGGAAACACAGGACCTGTGTCAGGTAGGGAGGAAGAGGAGGGGAGTCAAACAGGCAGCAGTCAAACAGGCACTGAGGGCTCTCTGAAAGCACCTTTCCTGCCCGAGACCAAGGATGGCACAAACCAGCAGGGCTGATTAAACAAGAAATACATAAAACAAGGGGAAAATCAAGCCAGAGTTTCTGACCATTACCTCCAGCCCTCCTCTTTTTAACAGAGTTCCCTTGAAGCCTTGTCTATGTAAGTGTTGAATTAAATGGGTCTTTGGCTCTTCACTAGGAATTGCTCTGATTGCTTTTTCATATATAATCTGTTTCATTCCCAGCACTCTATCTCACAGAGGAATATCTGTAGCTGTCGATGGGCTCATTCTGCTGCTGCCAGGCTCCTCTGCTGCATCTTCTAATAAAGTTGCCCTCTGTTTCACCACAGGGCAGTAATCTGTAATGAAAATTTTATGGGAAATGGAGTGGGATTCTGGGCTTCAAGTATGGTTTTCATAACACTAGAGGCATATATATATATGTATATGTGCAGTGCTTGGGGATTCAGAAATAAAAGGATCATTTGCCAACAACCATGTTTTAGTTAAACCCCTTCTCAACGGGATCGTTGGAAGTGTTTGTGGCTCAGAGCTCACCCTTGTGAGCCTCTGTTATGGTATGGATTAGGGAATCAGAGCGATTGCCCATCTCACCTGATGCTGTAACTGGAATAATGTGGCCATGCAGTTGTCACTGTCATGCAGGGGATGGTATATGCTTAGAGCTGGTGCAGTCCTCTGATTGGGGTGTATATAGAAAGGCAGCACCAGCACTTGCCTCCTTCCTCCTCTTGTGTCCATATTTAGGTATTCCTTATGACTCTTTAAACATCAGTTCCAAGATGGATGGGGATACTGGGGGTGCTTCCTTGCTGTTCTCCTCTGTGTGTTTTTAAGTGCTGATGATCCAGGCCTCTGTCCCTGCTCAGCACCTCCCTTCCTTGGAGCCCTTGCTGTGACAGTGACAGTGGCCTGGGACAGGATAGGACAAATGCTGAGGCTGAGCCGCCGCTGTTTGGCCTCTCCACGTTAAACCCTGCACCAACCCCTTCAGGGGTTGATCAATATTTAATGTGGAATTTACACAGATTGACTTGAGGATGCGTTTTGAAGCGGAGCATCCCCCGTAGGTGGTGGTTTCTGCGTCGCAGCCGCAGGGTTTGATTATTTAGAGCTGGCATTTCATAAGCTTAAAATAACCCTGAGGATGCGGGGCCCTCTCCTTCTGAAATGTTGACTTTTCACTTGGTTTGTTGGTTATGTTCAGTGTTGATCACTCTTGTGCTGGTCCAGTGCTGATGGAGTGTTGTGGTGACGGGGATGCAGCTCGGCTCCCATTTGGGGTTTGCACAGTCCAAGAGCTGTTTTGGGAAGTGAAGCCTTGCTGTGTGCCTGGTCCATGGTGTTCCAAGCTGGTGGGATGGCACCCAGTGCATGGGTGCAGCATTGGTGCACGCCTATTTAAGGAGGTTGCATTTAAACTGGGTGAGACCCTGCACCAGGCTTGGATGCTCTGCAGAGCTTCCTGCCTGGGGATGCTGCCATTTAACCCGACTGGGTTCTCTCCATCCTCACTGGGATCTGTTAATGTCCCAGGGCAGTGGGGCTGGGGTGGGACATGACACCTGCACACAACACACACATAGAGACTAATGAAATTGCTGCTTTATCTTGGCTTGCTCGAGCTGCATTAATAAGAGCTGACAGGTTCGAAATAGCTGATCTGTGTTGGTTCAGGTTGTGATTGCTGCAATCAGGGCAGTGCCTGGGCCATGGGATGAAATGTGGGGACTCAGTTTAGGGCTTGGAGCTGTAAAGAGTGGCTCCACTGACACCAAAACATCAGGGGCCATATGTGGCCAGGGCTGCTCGTGATGGAAATTCAGGCTTAAATGAGACAAGAAACTGCACAACCTGGATAGTTTAGGGCCAGAAGCAGGATGAGATCGTGCTTTACGTTGTCTTGATGTCCCTGGGCTGTGCCTGCTGCCTCCCTGCAGCCACAGCTTCTCTGGGCACCCTGTGCCAGTGCCTCATAGGGAAGAACTGCCTTATTATCTAATCTAGATCTTCCTTCTTAGCTCAGCATCGCATGGAGGGTAGAATTATCCCCTATCTTGAGGTGACCACAGATCTAGCCCCAGATTTGACCCGTAACTCCATCCTTGTGAGGAGATGGAAACCTTTGCATCTGCTTGTAGGAACAGGGAGAAATGATTTCCCTTCTTCCCCTTTATCTAATGGTTCTACTCAGACTTTTGCTCAATTTTGGATGATTAAAAGCTTGACAACAGCTTGTTTCATACATGGGAGAGGAGCACGACATATGGTAGTGACAGAGCTGTTCATAAATACCAATGCTCTTATCTTTAAGAAGGAAAATGTGGGAATGCATTGCTAACACCACGAGTGAGGTGTTGGTGAGGGGAGCGGGGGCACCCATGGGTGCAGCCTCAGCGTGGCTGTGTGATGACACCCCTTGTTGTATTGAGAACTTTAATGTTGATCATTTTCTGCCCGATTCCTCAGCCTCCTTCACTGCTCATGTACCCCAGGCTGGTGTAGGGGCTAACCTGGGGCAACAGGATGAGTCCTCTGCTTCATTAAGACCCCAAATGCTACATGGGCCCCCAAAGGGGGCTGTTGGGATCCAGCCATTGGTGCTGGTGGGACACTGGGCGTGATTTGCTGCAGCAGCTCCCTGCTTTCATACAGCATAGCATGTGCAAAGCAATAAGGACTTATTTCTCCTTCTCCTCCTCCCTCAAATTGAAGCACAAATATGACAAGTGTTATGATTAAGGCTGAGCTGCAGCCCCGAACATCTTTCCCCTTGCAGATTACTATGTAAATCAGCCACTTAATATTGCTGCTTCCCTCCGCTGCGTGTTGTGTGTGAGGGTGAGGATGTGCTGGGTGACAACCCCAGCCCATGGTGGGTCACACGCTGGCGGGCTGAGGGACACGTGAGCTGTGATGGAGCAGTTCATATGGTGATTGTCAGACCTGTCTAATGCAAACCTGGGCAAACGAGTCTGCTTCATCGGCCTTTCCAATAGCACCTTGGGTTTTTGACCCAGCACCTCCTGTCTGAAAAGCCAGGACAGTTTCCAGTGCTGGGAGATGAAAGCAGCATCCCTGGGGACACTGGAGAGAGGAGCTGCGACGTCTCAATGCGCTCACACCGCCCCAAAGTGCTTGCAATAGCACTTGCAACACATCCCTGCTGCCCTGGATGAGGAGGTGCTTTTCCTGCTGCCCATGCACTGTAAAACTCAGGTTTCCCTGCTAAGAGGTGGTGGTGAGGACATGCATGGGGCTGGGGAGAGGCTGGGCTTCATCCCTGCCCAGCTGGCAGCTGCAATCTCAGTGTGCAAACACTTCCCATCAGTAGACCTGGAGATGGGAAGGGAGGTAGGGTTTGATGGATGAGCAGAGTGAAGCACAGATTTATTACGTGTCTCAGCTTGTTTCCTCTGGAGCCAGGGCTGCAGCAGAAGGAAACTGCTGGGGATGGGGGTTACAGCACCATGAGGCTCAGGTTTGGGGTGCTCCTGGCATCCCCTCTCTTGTGCTTGGCGTGGTCCCATCAGCCTGACAGGTCCTCAGTACCTGCCTCATGTTGCTCATGTTATTTAATGTCACATCTCTAATGACCCCATACATGAGGCCACCAGACCTGGGAGTGATGCCCCTGCTGCCTTCCCCTCTGCCTGGGATCTTAGTGTTTAACCTGTGCTTAAATAACTCCCCCCTCCAATTCATTGAAGGCTGTTTCTGTTGGGTTTTAATCTCACTTGTTTTGCTGCTTGCTCTGTAAGAAGATTGAAATAGCAGCAGGATGCGGTGAGCTGCGTTGTGGCGTCGATTGCAAAGCTGTGATGATGGAAACGGTTTCACTGTAAAGACCTTGTTAATGAAGGCTCTAAGCAGGGAGGGTGCACCAAGCTCATGCACCTGAGCTCACCCGGGTTGTGCTGGACCAGCACATCCATCTATCACCTGGATTCACCCGTCGCTGAGAACCCCCTCAC
>JBCJKH010045059.1:0-57868 GCA_039877255.1 Loriculus beryllinus
AAGGGGTAATGGGTTCAAACTTAAACAGGGAAGGTTTAGATTGGATATAAGGAAGAAATTCTTTACTGTTAGGGTGGCGAGGCACTAGAATAGGTTGCCCAAGGAAGTTATGAGTCCTCCATCCCTGGCAGTGTTCAAGGTCTTGTGTGGCATGGTTTAGTGTGGGGTGTCCCTGCTTATTGCAGGGGGGTTGGAACTAGATGATCTTAAGGTCCCTTCCAACCCTAACGATTCTATGAGTCTATGAGTCTATGATCTCTGCCGAGAGGAGCTCATTCAGGGACAGTGTCCCAGAGGCTGCTCCCCCGAGAGCGGCAAGCAGGGGCAGTGGTGAGGAAAACGAGCACCTCTGTCCTGGAGCAGAGGCCGCTCACCTCAGCTCCAGGGGGTGCTCACCCGGCGTCCGCCTTGGCACGTTGCGAACCTGCGCCATCTTGTGTCCACAGGCTTCCCTGCACCAGCAGCACGACCGCCACGCACAAGGACCCACATTTCAAACAGCAAACGCAAGATTTCGGTGCTATCTTTCCCCACGTACTTTCAGCTACGTTTGTGGGAGTCCGCGGCGGCTGTGGATGCATCATACCCCTGAAAATCCGGCATCCGAATCAGCAAACAGGAGTGAAATGCTGGCAGCGAGCATTAAGCCCCCAACAGAGCGAGCACACGATGTAAAGGAAAACGGTGGTTACTCTCCTCCTCCTCGCACCGGCTGGGAGGAGAGAGAAATACTGAAATATATTCTAGAATTACAAAGCTCAGACCCTAGGAAAACAAACTGAAATGGAGGCTGGGTTTGTTCTTTCCATTAATTCCAGAGACAGGTACAAACCTGTGGGCTACGTGAGGTCCTGTCAGCACCCACCGGCACTGACAACAGTTTGCAAAGTGAAGAGTTGGTGTCCCTGTGCAATCAGAGCTACAGCAGCTTAAGTGCCAGCCTTGCTCCTCATGCGCTCGCCATCAGGCTCACCTGAGCTCTCCCCTGACCATCATGCACATCCACAGGGCAGTGCCTCTGCCAGACCCCATGTGCCAAGCAGAGGTGTCTGGCACCAGCTGAGGAATTTCCACCAGCTGTTTCTGGTGGGGGACATCGAGGAACATGAGAGAAAACTGGGATGCTCTGAGGGAGACAGCGATATTCCCTCCAGCCAGATTTTCTGCTGAAGAAAGCAACCAGATGCTGAGGGTTCTTCTCTTCCCCATGCACAGACTCAGAAGAAAGCTTCTCAGCTCTGCTTTCGCGTGCAAAGGAGTAGGTGATTAATGCAATTGAGCTTACTGCAAGTGAAACCTTCCGCCTATGACTATGTTCTGGACCAGCAGCGAGAGGTCAGAGTTCTCCTGTAAGTGGTTGCTCCTGTGCCTAATGAACATCTACTGCTTTTGACAGCTAGTGAAGATTCAATTTGGCTTAATGACTAAATCACATGGAGGCCAATCCAGCTCCGGAGAAAGTCAGTGGAGTGAGTCCTTAAAACAGAGAAGCTTTAGTTCTGCTCCTTGGAGCTCAATTTACTGAGGCAATCCCTCACAGTGCAATGTAACAGCTACAGGCTGGGAGTTAAGCACTTGTCTTGGATCAAACTACAGCTGCAGAGGACCAACCACACTGTTACTTAAGGATTCCTGCTGTAGTGTAACCAGACAGAGCTACAGCTGAATTTCCCAAGCCCCAGACACTTACTATATCCTCACTGCACTGCCAGCCTGCTTGTTATAAGCTTGTGTTAGCACTTTTTGGTTATGGTTCTGTCAAATCCCAGGCCACTCGTGCCTCCCTTGCCCTTGCATGTGTTTTTATAAAGTATTACAATTCTTCCTAATCCTGGGCTTTGTTCCTTTAGAAAAACACTGCAACTCGATCCCCCTCAGTTAATGTCATGGGACTGAGTTCACTCTGACTTGGCTTTAAGCAACTGATGCTCAAAACATCTGGCCCATGTGGGTAGTAGCAGTGCTGGGGAATGCGAATGCTACCAGTCATCGCAGGTGAGCATGGCGCCACTCAGCCCCCTGCAGCTCCCACCATCAATGTCCCATGGAGGTAACCATAGCTTCAGCTGCTAAATGGCTCTCCCACTCTCCCCCTTTGCTGCCCAAATAGGGAGAAAGCAAAGGAAATGAGAGAATTCCCCTCTGACCGGGCGCAGGTCAAGGTAAAGAGTAACAGACCCCACATGCAGCTCTGAAGGCAGGGTCTGATCGATGTCCATGCCACTTAAACAGGTTGAAAATGCCTCTAATGGAAAGGCTTAAAGGCCTTTCCCATAAGCCCAAGTTCTCTTCCAATTCTTTTCTTGCAATAATGGGATTGGGAAGAGAATTAATGGGCAATTCCTTTGTGGTCAATTAGCCAGACCCCCTTCCAGGCTCTTCTGGCACTGGCTTGAGTGACTGATGACTGAGGCCTGCCATATGCTGACTGGGTAAACAGCACAGAACTACTGACCGCCACAGTCTGCCAGACAGAGTGACAGATAAGGAATGGGGGGAAATAAGAGAGTGTAATGGAGACCAATTGGAAGAAAAAGACAGATGGAAGGAAAGGACGTACTGAGATAACAGCCAAAGACAAACAAACATGGGCAATAAAGCCAGGAGGCACCACAACAAGGATTCCGAGGTGGAGTGAAGAGGTGATGGGGTCAGAACTGCCTGAAAGATAAAAGACCTCTGGTCCCCTCCTGCTCCTCTCAGCTCCTTCTGAGAACCATGGAGAGCAGAAACAATCTTCTCTCCTGCCATCAGAACTCCTCAGGGTTCAAGGAAGACTTTCTCACCCACAGGAAACTGAGTGAGGGGATACACCAAAAGTCTTCCTAAAAATCAGAAGACATCAGCTGAAACACTGGCTGGGAAAGTGGGGGAAGGCTGTACATGGGATGGCATCTGGTGGTCACCTAGCAGTGCTCATTGCTGTGTCTGCAGCACTCCTTTCAGCACCGACTTGTGGGAGTATGGAGTTACAAGTGCACCTTCCTGCTTCCAAAACCAGAATCTCAGAAGTTCAGGAATGCAGGACCAGATGGGACTTCCTCGGTTTTTAAGTATGATCTCTTGCTATTGTAGGCACTGCTTCAAATAGTATTTTCCTTAAATGTAGAGAGTGCCCTTTTAAAAGCAATTAGGTTTTCAGCCACCATCATTCTGATCACTATTGCAATGATGAAGTATCTTTTTCTAATTCCCAGCTTAAACATATTCACTTTATGCCCATTTGCTATTATGCCAAATTGGCCTTTTGCTTAAAAAGTACTTTTCCTTCCCTATTATTTCTCCCACTAACACAGACATCAGTCATATCCTCTCTCAACTTTCACTTTGCTAGGCTAAACATGGCAAATTATTCCAGCCCACTTTCTTAAGAAAAGATTTGTATCCCTTGAGTCCACCATAACAAGCCCTTTCTAGTCTGAGGTCATTTTGCTCAGGAATATGAGAACATACAATATTTTGGGGCCTCACAAGAGCTGAATACAATGGCATTAGTATTCACCCACTGTTTTCTAAAAATACTTTCCCTAGTACATTACAGGGTATTTACCATCTTCCGAGCCACATTACATCTGCAGTCATCTGCAGCGGACTGCTGCAACCCATTCTTTTCAACTCATTTCCTAATGACTAAAAATGTTTTTCATACAAGACCTCAAATGATGGTCTTCATGTTGTTTTATTGGATGTCATTAGCTGCTGTACAAAATTTGGATTTTCCTCTGTATTTTTCAATACCTGGCACCTTTGCATCATCAGGAAATTTCCTCAGCCCATTCCAATTCTTACATTGAGGCTGTGAAACAAAAATACCAAGTGTGATCTTGAGGTAAGTCCTTGAAGACTTGCTATGTAAGCTCTGTTAAGAATCAAGGTACGTCCTTTCTCACAACTTTCTGACACCTTTCCTTGAACCGGTTTCTTGTCTGTCTCATAGCTGCTGCATTTTCCCTTATCTTTCCCAATGTAACCAAGCGTTTCCCACATGGAAATACATTAAATGTCTCACAGAAGTGCTTATAGATGAGATCTAATAGATCTAGTTTGGTTTTAGGAGATCAGTTATGTTCTAAGTTATTGTGTGATCAATCTTTGAGGAATCCTTCACATTTTGCCTCTTCCTCCAAGATATCCTTTCCCCGAGGTCCTCCTGTAAGTTCTGCTGAGGTCACACTGCCTGTGCTGCCAGGTGCCAGCTCTTTCAGAGTGACAGGTAAGAAAGCTGGCACTCCCTGTGCCCACTTGAGAGCTTTACAGAACCTGAGTTTTGCTTCCATCTAGGTGGTGATAATTTCCATTTTCATTTCTAAGAGCCAAGAGGAAAGACTACCGTGTACTGTCCAAATACCATCCTGACCAGACAACCCTGGAACCCATAACACCACCATCTCAGAGCCATCAGGATTCTCCCATACAGATCCTTCCATGTTCATCTCCTTTCCCAGCATTTCCATTCCTCACTACCCCCAAATCCTCATCCACTCACTCCACCGTAAAGCCTCAGCCTCGTTTACTACAGAGCAGCCCTCTGCTCTTCCAACCCTTTGCTGCCACCTGATTCCCATCTGAATCATTTGACCCGATCACAAACTCCCCTCCATCATCAGCACCCTGCACCATCCCACCCACCTCAGGTCTGTAGGCCCCAACCTTCTGTACTTGCTGCTCATATCCTCTTCCTCTACCTTTCTGAACATGACAGCTACCTCCTCTTGCCTTCCTCACTCCCACAGGGTGCCAGCACCATTAGCTATTACTGCCTCCTGTGACAGACCATGCCTGGCTTGCCCTAGAAAAATCTCTGGAAGATTTAAAAATCTACACTACAAGCACATATTCACCCTGGAAAAAGTACTGAGGACATAAAAGACATCCCCATTGTGTAGCAGGCATATAGTACCCCTCCCCATGAGCAATGCCCCCTGTTCCAACTTGAAGCCCCAGGTAAAGCACTTACTTATTTTGAGGCTCAAAACTACTTTGTCTTTGAAGTCCACCCCATCCTCATTCACTAGCAGTCTCCTTTCTTCTAATTTCCAATTTGCAAAGTTTAAAAACTTTCTCTGTTTATTTTACTACCCTTTGCAAGGTCTGACTCGGCGTGATTTTTTACTGTTCTCACTTCATCTTTACACTTCTTGACCTCTAAGAGCTTTTCACTATTTATTTGCTATCAGTTCTTTTTTTTTTTTTTTTTCCATTTTTAGTAGGTTTTCAGTCTGTTCCTAACAGCTTCTCTGTGGTAGTTATTCATTCAGTGAGGTCTGGATATTCTTCCTACAAGGTTTTTCCTCTTGCTTGGCATGCAGAATTGTAATGGCTTTAGCATCTTTGACTTGAAAAAGTTCCAGACCTCCTCCACATCAAGTTCCCCATCTGAGTTTACTAACCAGCTCCCTTAGTTTATCGGAGTTTGTTCTTTGAAATCCACAAGCTTAATTACACACTGGTTTATACTTCCATTTAATTTAATCTAAAATGACTTGTGTTCATTTAATCTAAGGTTATTTTCTACAGCCATCTGTTCTACAGAGTCTACGAAAACCAAACTTGAAATAACATTGTCTTTTGCTGGCCCCTTTGGAAAGCCTTTGTTCAGGTTCAGTTTGTGCATTAACTGAAGACAGAAATCGCCTTGAGGACTTGCCTACGGAATCCAAAGCAGCATGGGCACTGTACCCTTCCAAGCACAATTTAAACAGCTTTCTGCACTGTAGGAAAAGCAGGACACAGCTGGGTTTACCTCTGTCCTTAAAGCAGAGCAAAGTTTCTTCCATCTAAAACAGCGTCATCATCTGAAATCACAGCTCAGTGATATTCTTATTCTTGCCCATATAACAAGAATAACAAGACAGGGTAGTGTTTCACCCATGCTGTGGAGCAAGTATCTTCAGACTTGATCTTTTAATACAGATGTTACTACAGTTCAACTGGCGCCTCAAACTATTGGCCATATTCTGTCTCTGGATCCCTCAAGGCAATAGGACTGCCTGTAAAACATCCCATAACATATTCACTCCCTATTTTAGGCAGGGTATTTATTTGTAGTAATCCAAGTTCAAGACTCCAGACATATAAGATGTTCAAAGCATGTAATGCAGAGAAGAATGTCACTTTCAGGCTACTACTCCGTGGAGGAACGTCCCCCCATTTCTAAGGAAATGCAGACTCTCTGCCCTTCCAAGCCAAAAAAAAAAAAAAAAAAAACCCACGAAAAAACCAAACCAAAACCCACTGAGTTCTACAACTTTCAGTTGCACTGTTTTCCACCTACTGCAAATTTACTGCCATTTGATTTTACAAAAGAAGCGCAGAGTATTTGTGATGCTTCAACCTGACACATTGATTCCACAATCAAAAAAATAGAGCAAATCTTCTTTGGTGACAAAATGAAGCCAAAATTACGTGTGGAAAACACAGACACACATCGGAAAGAGAGTAACAATTAGAAGTAAGAAAGGGAAGTACCCTCAGGAAATTGAGGATATTAGTTAAGAATGTGCAAAAGAGCGAGTCTAAGTACACTTAATAAGATTTTTTACCATGCATTAGGAATGAAATTAACCTCAGAAAAGCTCACTACTAGGGAAGACTGATAAAAATCTTAAACACCCTGTGAAAAAGACACAACTGTTCAAATAAGTATTCCTGTTCTACATTTGGAAAGAGGCAGGACTACATAGTTGTACTGTATATGAATGACGCTATACCTTCCAGGCTGTTAATCACAGAGTAATTATGTAAACAAATGTACATACACTGGACACAAACAAAGGGGGCAACTTCACCTACGTTTACAGCATCAGTGAGACCAGTACCAGAACCCTGCATGTCATTTCGGTATCCAGCTTCTTAAAGGATATGGGAAAACTGGGAATGGTATGCTAAAGTAATGTGAAAATGATTTTATGGCTGATGAGAACCTCTGAAAGTGAGTCTTCAGCGCTCAATCTAGTTTGTCAAGAAAGTGGTGGATAAATTACAGTAGATAAATACTTCTACGTAGAGGACATTCTGATTACTAAGAGGCTTTTGGATCTAGCTGTGAAAGTCAGAAAAAGAGCTGACTGGAAGCTGATGCCAGATAAATTCAAATGATAATGAGTTACAGTGTCGAAACAGGGTGGTTAATGATGGTAGCATACTACAAAGGAAGTGATGGACTCTCCAATCCTAATGGTCTTCAGATCAAAACTGTGTTATCTTCTCTGAAAATGTCACCTGGAATCAGATTACTGATTTTGCCCAATACCAAGGTAAATGAGCAAGGCACAAGTTTCAGAGATACTTATACCAGGTAGTCTGATTCCATGTTTACTTCTGGTCTTATATTCCAAAACTCTGAATGATAGGAGTAGAAGAGAACTCCACATACCAACAGATTCTCCTTTTCAACACCAGCCTGTTCCTTTGGCAGCTCTGGAAAGCCGGTTTCTGAGATGTAAACCTTGAGAGTGGGCCATGACAGCACCTAGTTTATTTGGAAACAGCTGACATGTCTGCATTTGCATGCCACACAGCATCTCATTTGGCTTTAGCTGGCAACAGAAGCCTGCCACTAAAACTGGACTCTAATATAGTCAATATTGCCTGTAATATTCACAGAAATGCAACAAAGGTGACCATACACCATTACTGGGGTATCACTGGACAATCTTCATCAACCCTGCAAGTAATTTCAAGCTATCTGAAGCCTTCTGAATCTGCCTCTGAGAAGAGGAAAGTGTCAGCCCTGGTCTTACCCTGCGACCAGCCTCGTTGTTCTGCAAGTTCATCAGCATGCGAGCCTGTTCCTCTGAACCTCTCACGTAGTTCTTCTCTCTCTCCTTGGCATCCACAAACTCCTTGGCAAAACGATACCCATACTCCACGTTATCCCCGCAGCCGCCCCACAGCCAGTCTCGGGGTAAGTCCTTGGGCCGAGCCGTGCGGCTGCAGCCACAGCTGGAGAGCTCTCCTTCACGGCAAGCCCGGCTGATGGCGTTCACCACCCCGGCAGCGCTCACAGCATAGGTGAAAGCAGTCTCTCGGCTACCTGCAAGAGAGACACGAGAAGCAAATTAACAAGAGACAGATCTCATTTAACAAACGCAACACAGCAAGGAGCAAGCACCCTGTTCTGGCAGAGGGGGACCTGTCCTAAGACATGCTTGCATCCTATTTTTGTTTTCATTTCACAGTAACAGCTCCAGTCAACTGACTGCCCACAACTGGCAGTTTCTATGTAACCAGGATCAAACCCAAATCTGATTCTCTGACACAAACCAGGGAAGGGTCTGAGAGTCCTCCTGTTGCCTGGAGGAATGCTCTTGGGAAGAACATGTTCTTCATGAATTTGTAGGTGCTGCTCCTCAAGGGCTGTTTTTATTATACCTATGTTTGCCTATTTAAAAGCCCTGCAAACTCCAGAAACACCAACACCGTAAGAAGGGACTGCACAGTCTCTTTCCCCTTCAGTATCCTCTCATTTTAACCTAGAGGAAATTCTCAAGCAGGAGGGTTATTCACTGAATATACAGCTGATGCTTAAGCCACTGCAACCACTGAAAACAACTGATGATATTGGGTCTGTGCAAAAGAAGCATTCCGGTCAAGCCAGATATCACTCGGGAATGATCTTCATTTAACTGGGACAAGCACTCTTTATGGGCTCCTCAGCTCATCGACCTTATTTTCGTTTACATGAGGTCAGCTGAGAACTGTTTTGAGACAAACTGAAGGAAACCCGTTTTTACACTAAAGCTTTGAGGCAGAGGCTCTTCCAACGCCTACAGAGCTGCAGTGCTGGAACAAGTAAAATTTCCCATGTAGACAAGAATAAAAAGACTTTCCATTAGCACGTTTACTACAGAGTGCCCTGCTTGGAGAGTATGCTCTATACAGCTCAGAGTGCAAGCCAAGCAGCTGGATCAGGTCTCTAGCTATGTATTACTGGCTGTGATTCAGCACCAATTTGACCCGGGCACCAACACAGCCAGCACTGCATGAGGCCAAGCGTGCTGCACCAGGGAGTGCAGTGGGTCTGAATGGGGTGAGTAGAGGGGGGTGAGGAGGAGAAGGAGGCAATCCACACCTGCATTATCACCACACAGTGTAACAGATAGCTAAACTGACACCTTCAGAGTCATTGCCTGCATCACCAAACTTTCAGGTGATAAAGAGAACAACTGCCAAAGCTTCACCGGAATAAGCAAATCTAGGCTACTTACAAGCCCCAGCAAGATGCTCTCAAGCAAATTTGAATGACTTCAGAGGGCAGATTCTCCAAGAACAGTTTGTCACCAGCCCACGAGGCTCTCAGTGCCAGCTCCCTCAGCAGGACTGAGCTGATGCTTTTGGTATGCTCTTGTTCCAATTTGCATGTGCTGACAATCTGTAATTAATAGCAGCTTATCACCAGCTTAGTGGTAATGACCCAAGACAAAGGCAAGGCTGTGAATGGCATCCACTTGCAGAACAACTTGTGATTCCCCCTCCACAATGAGGGGCTTCTGCTATGGAGCACAGCACAAGGCTGATAAAATGGATTTTATACGTAATATAGAAGGGAAGGCCTTCTCAATAAGGAGAGGAGTGTGCCCTCCAAACCTCCTTGGTTCAGGAGGTAAAGAAGAGTGACTCCTAGTACACATAATTCAGCTGAGACTGGCCCATAAAGGAGTTAAGGTATTTTTTCAGCAACCAAAATACAGCTTTTACTCATCTGTTTTGTCTTGCATGCTATTTGTATTTTAAAGTAACATTCCAATGGGCAGGTTTTGCCCCTACCAGTCTGTGCCTGTATGGTGAGAGCCTCATGGACACACCAATCATCCTGTTAAACACAGCACTCTCTGCATCTGTACAGGTTAAAATACACACAATGGGGGGACCTCCCGGTGTTACAGCTGGTGCAACAGAGCCTGCATGACTCCAGGTGCTTAGCATCCTTAGGCTTAATTGAGACCCCTGCGAGCACAGACTGGTTTACACTTTTACTGTCCATGTTTTAACCATCTCCACGTTTCAGATTTAGAAGCACAACAACTCAATATGCAGCCTCTGGATCTGCACGAGTTCTTTAGGTTGCTGAGGATGGTGCTAAGAGAGGCTGAAAGAAGTTTCAGTGGGTTGTTTGTTTTTTTTTCCCCTTGTTGCCCACAAAGCAGAACAAACCACAGTGCTCATCAGATGTAGGTCTGGGAAACTGCAGCTTGGTTTGGGGGGCAGGATCGACCGTGCATGAAACCTTGTGCTTAATACAAAGCAAATTTGTAGCTAGCAGTTGTGGGCTTGCACATCCCAGGTTTCTCTGCTCTTCTGCCAGCTTTGGGGTAAGTATTCGGGTTTTCACTCATCATCTCAAAGTTCACTCCAGTTCCACACCTCTGTGCTGTCAACTCAAAGGACAACCCCCCTTCTGCCCTCTCCCACACCTCTCCCAAGCCAAAGGCTGGGGTCACCCCTCTGCTGGGTGCCCCGGGATGCTCAGCTCTGCCTGCTGGTGTGGAGCTCCACGGAGCTCTGCTGCCCTCCTCAGCCTGCCGGCCACCAGCACTGCCCGCAGCACAAGCGGGGAGCCCGGGGCTGTGGCAGCTTTTGGGGACACCACTGCGGATACCAGTGTGAGCAATACCCAGGCCGAGGTGCTGGTCCCCGCAGCTTGCTTTTCTGGAGCTCCTTGAGAAGGAAATGCTAGAAGAACAGACCCCAGCGGGGAGACTGACACAAAGATGGTAAAAACATGTCGCTTTTTTGATGAAAAAGTTTTAGTTTCAACTGATTTGGGTTTTTTTTTAAGAAAAAGCATTCCCCAAGGTTTGCCAATCTCAAAGAAAAAAGAAGGGAAAATATTCAAATATTCCTCTTTGTTTCTTTTATGACTCCTTCTTTTTTTTTCCTTTTTGCATTTGAAAAGGCAGAAGAGATAAAATCTCTGGCTGCAGACTAACCTGGAAACACCAGCCTTGCATTTAGGATTGCACTGAAGGAGGTGTATTCTCTCCTCCCCTGAGGAAATTGTAACACGACCTTTTTGGGTGCTGGGTCCTCTCCCTCATAAATGTAGTGGTAAGGAATGTGTCTGTTTATAATGCACGGATACACATATACACACACATGCAGTCTAAAATCTGTACTGACAGAACAAGAAGCAACTTCAGAAGGGTAATTTTTGTACATTGCCAGATATCATCAGTGAATAACCACATTGAAAAGGTAAAGGTAAGAGCAATTCTCATGGCTACACAATCACTAGGAAAGACCAACGCTAAAAAGCAGGCTACTTCAGTGCTGTTGATGCCTCTGCACAAGCTTTGTGTCACTGGACTGCCTTACCTCTATGAAATGCACAAAATGAAAGTATAGTGATTAAACACAGGCCGACCATAGACCTCCCATTTTTCCAAGCTGATACAAGTTCTACAAAGGGGAAAGGAAACAAATCTTCCAGGTTTCTGAGTGCACACTCTTGTGAGGATCTCCCAGGCTTTGGACTTGCGCAGGACAGGTTCTCCTCTCTCTCACAGTCTAAAGCAGCTCAAGAAATCATATAATATATGCCATGCCTGCATTGGTGGGTGGGCAGCAGAAGGTTGCTGGCACACTGTACACCTTCTGGGTCCTTCTTATCTCTTTTCTCCCCCCCCCTCCCCCCCCCTACAACACTCTGGCATGCCTCTGCACTCTTGCAGATATTCTGGTTTCCAGACCTTCCTTGTGCCATTGGCACAGAGTACAGAAAAAGGGCTGTGGTCCAGAACTGGGACTCAGAAGTTGAAAACAGGAGACGAGCACACAGTATGAACCCAGGGAAGAATGACTTTATAGCTGACACAACCTGAAAGACTGGAAGGCTTTGTCCTCTTACCCAGCATGGAAAACAAATCTGCTGAAATGATGAGCAATGCCTCATTACAAAGTAGGAAAAAGTAAAAGTGGAAGGTGGAACAAAGAGGAAAGAGGCAGCATCCCCCTCCACAACAGCTTATCACTGATGTAGACAACAGCGGTGAATCATCATAGTCCCCGTAATACCCTAGGCCACGTTTGGTAACATTTTTCTTACTTCTGTTCTGTCTTGTACTGGAGTATCAGCATCTGAACATGCTCTAACTGACCAGAGAATCTAAAGGAGATGGGTTCAAAACTCTTTGTCAGAGTATGTCTTCGACAGCCAGCAACCACAGGCAGTCACCTCACAGACACTCCCATCAGCAGATTCCTACCAGAGATACAACAGTATTATTATTCCTAACAAAACGCATGCATGAACAAACAAAACAGCAGCAGCAGGACTGCTGGACGTACCATCACATACCCACAACAGCTCCCTCCTCATCAAAACCCAAATCTATCTAACTCTCAATCTAAACTAAAAGGATCAAACTAACTTTAGAGAGGAAGAATCTTCTCTCTTCCACTATTTAATCTTTCTTCCCATACACCTTCTGATGCTTCCTGATGGCTTTTCATCCTTCAGCTCTGATATTTGCTTTCTCTTAGTTCACCCTTAATTCTTTTCTCCAGGCACGGACTCACACAGTGGACCAACCTGGAGCTGCAGGAAGGTTGTGAAGAAGAGGATGAAGTTTGCTGCAGAAAGAGATATTTCTATTTCATTCTGGAGTTGCTAGGATCATTTTGGGGACCTGAAATTTATCCCATTCTTTGGGATAAGTTACATGCAAGAGAGGGACACCAGAAGCAAAAGGTGGAGGTGGCTGAAACTGTAGTTTTCATACCCTAAAGCACAAGTTTTAACAGTATGGGATTGCAAGCAGCCTCATCTGGCCACCACCCCTCCTATCACAAAGCAAGGGATCAAGGATGCGCAGCTGCCTTGGATCTGTATCAGGAGCTGAAAGTATGTGTCAGGAAACAGCATTTCCCAGGGGAATATCCCAGAGAAGCAGGGATTTATTGGGGTATGAGCTGGACAGAAAGGGAGGAATCAGAATGGCTCTGGTGGGTTGAATTAGGAATTCTGAAAGGTTAAGTAACTTATGCAGAAATATCCCTTACAGTCCAGGATCACACATAGGAAATTCAGGATCAAATGGAAGGGATCATGGGACTTGGTTACCTTGGTGTCCTATCACCTTGATGCCCCAGAGGCATTAAAGCTGTATCTCCTGGGGGTGTTTTGAGAGTGAAACCAAAAAGGTGCAAGCAATGCTGGGGGCAGCTGAGGGTGCAGGAGCTGCTAAGTGCTTTCCCTGACCTCACAACCGAGAAACAGTGCCTGTTCTTCAGTATAAATGATCGGCTTTGTGGGTGGGAAACAAAAACTCTTCACATGGGACCTGAAGAGAGAGCAAGCTTGTGTGTTTGTGTGCTTGTGCGAGTGGCTGTTTTAACACCTTTGCTTTATTGTCCTGCCTGTCGGACACATCAAACCAAGCCCGGATTTCTCAGTTTCTTGCCATCAGATGACTGCATTTCAAAAGGAGCTGGGACAATGCAGCTAGGTCACACCTCAATTCAAGTGCAGCAATGGCCTGTCAATGTGCCTCTTTTGACCAGCAGGCCAGGAATTATAAAAAATCTCTGGGGTTTACACAGACAGTGGCAAAACAGGGGAGAAGGGGGGAGATCCCATGCCAGAGGAGCCTGTATTTCCCACATCTCAGGGCTGCATTCCCCTTCTGAGGGCACTCCCGATGCTGGGAAATGATAACATGGGTCCATTGTTCCTGGCTCCAGCTTCTTCCCTCCCTACCTTTAAACGAGCATACAAGACAAAAGCAGCACCCCTCTTCCTGACCTCCCCATCCCCTCCTCCACCCCCCCAACCCCCCCCAAGAAAGTGTGTGTGTCCCCTGCTTTCCCAGCTAGCTCCTGCTGGGCTCAGGTGCACTGCTGCCATGCGCCCAGGTGCAGGCAGCAGGCAGGCAGAACCAGCACACCAGGGAATGGAAAACCTCCTTAAAGGCAGCTTAAGGAGGGGTGTTAACGGGGTTCATCACTCCTGCATACGTATTTGAAGAAAGGTAGAACGCTATAGAGGCACAAACCGGCCTGCGCCCTGTACCGGGTGCTCCTACCTATTTTCATGACCCGTCCGAAGACGGAGGTGTTGTCCACCGTACTGCAGTTCCACCGCCGCTGCCGAAACTGGTACTGGCACTCCTTGATGGCGCTGCGGGCTCCCTCTCCGATGAACACCATGTGCTCCTGGTAGAGCTGGCAGAGCTTGCGCTGCCCAGGGGAGAGCCCCGGCAGCTGGCTGCACACCGGCTGCGCGCCGATGATGTACATCTCAGGTCTCTGGATAGGGTTCATGGCCAAAGACCTGCGATGAGAAAAACATCCAAGGGAGTCTGTCTGGAGGGAGAGGCCCCCTCCGCGGAACACCCGGCACCTTTCCCCGCCAGCCAAGCCCCGCTCCGCTCCCAAAGCCCCGGCGCATTTCTCATGTCAGCTGCCTCCCGCTACGGGTCTGCCAGATGCGAGGCTTTTCCAGAGCTCCAGCGGGAGAAACACAGCTCGTTTGTAACCTGAGTTTAAACACAGAGGACACCCGGGATGGGGAGGGGGGCAGAGAGAAAGCTCAGCACTTTCTCTGCAGGAGAAGAAAGTGAGCTGCTGCTTTTTCACAGAGCGCCAGCCAGCGATGCCTGCCTTTCAGCCAGGCTATTTTCCGCTCTTCAGGAGAAGGGGGCTCCGCGGCTGCTCCCGGGGCTTTTGGCAGCGGATAGGAAATCTTACCCACCCTCTCCTTACGCATTCCCCACATCTTAAACCCGGACGGGATCTCAGCGAGCCCGTACAAAAAGAGCCCAGAAATGCCTGGAAGAGAAGGGCTGCATCCCCAGGAACTGTGCAGGAACAGTGGGAGGGGGGAACCTGGATAGAAGTGAGCTGCTGCGAAAGAAGCCCTGAGGGTAGGGAAGTTCGTTCCCGCGGGGAGCGCACGGCAACTCCCGCTCCCGTTCCGCCTCCCGGCCCCGGGCAGTCCCCGTTCCGCAGCGGCGGACAAAGGCGCCGCGGTCTGCCCCGCGCCCTCACTTACCACCAGGAATTGGCGTCAGCCACCGGCGAGGTGCAGCTGCAGAGGAGCGCGGCGGCGAGGGCCAGCCTCGGCCCGGTCATGGTGGGCAGCCCCCGCAGAGCCGGCCGCCGGGACGGGGCGCCCTACGGAGAAGCACCGAAGAGAAGCCCTGGAGCGGGGCCTGCGTGCTGCGGGGCGCGGCGAGCACAGCCCGGCTGCCGCCCCCTCCCGCCCCCCGCAGGACCCTCCCTCTCTCCCCCGGCCACCGCCTCCCGGGGGCTCCGGCCCCGGCCCTGCCTCCAGCCCGCCTTCGGTCCCGGGGTAGGGGCCGCACTGCCGGGGCTGCGCCGTCACCGAGGGAACTTCCCCGTCCCGTCCCGTCCCGGGGCGGACAGCCGTGTGAAGCTGGGGCGCCGGGAGCTTCGGGGCCAGGGGATGCGCAGCCCGCCCGCAGTCCGCCGGTGCCCCCGCGGACCAGACCGGACCGGACCGGGCCGGGCCGTGAGCCCCGCGGCCGCAGGTGTGCGGGGAGCCGGCAGGGCACATCAAAACGGCGTGCTGGCCCCGCTGCCCGCCTTTGTAATGCAGGGCAGGCTCGGAAATGGGCTGCCCCCTCCCCAAAACGGCCTTCGGAGGGGCCCCACGGCAAGGCTCCGACCCCGCGGCCCGGGCAGGGGGTCTGCGAGGCGCGGCTGGGCTGCCGGCGGCGGGCGCAGATAGCCTGGCACCAGAGGCTAATAGCTTTATGGGCAGGGGAGGCGGACAGGAGAAAAGCTTCAAAGGCTCCTCTTGTCCAAACACCCCTCTCTCCCTTCCCCGCTCGACCCACTGGGATCCTCAAAGGGGGGAGCAATCTGGCAGCTTCTCAGCCCTTTCCCCCCCACCCCAGATACCGGCAGAAGGCAAACACAGGCATCCCGGACCTGTGCGGGTACTTGTATCAAATACTCCTCGCAGCCTGCCTCCTTCACAGCCACCTCATCACACCTTTGACACCACTGCTGCTGTCTGCATCTCTACACAGCTTTCCATTGTTCTGTCCTCTGCACACAACGGTCCCCACCTCTTCACCACAGACAACACCTTCTCTCCCACACAGCCTCCCCGCCGGGCCTGGCATCCCCCCAACCCTGCCTCTGTGGTGGCGGCAGCTCCCCAAACACAGGCTGAACGTGCGGGTCCCCCCCAGGTTGTGGCCACGGTGTATGTGGTCCAAGACTCGCAAGTACCCAGTCTTTGACTCTGCCTCAGGAGCAAGCAGCACCCAAGGCATGACTCACCAGGCTCAGCACCTCTAACCACTGAAGTATAGTATATTTTTCATGGAATTCCTCACACCCGCCACGGTGGACTTGCTGTGTTTGTTTGCAGCACGCTTCGCTTCCACCCCCATCCAGATGTGCTGTACCTGCAGCTGGTGGCCCATCTCACCTGGCAGGCAGATGTGGGGCTGCAAGTGCCAGAATTAGCCTCAGGACAAAAAAGCCTTGTGTGACCCAGAACCTCGGTGGGAGGGGGGGTTTACTGCTTGGGCACAGCAGGATCCACGTCTGAAGAGAACAGGGTGACTTTATTCACATCTATATCCTCCCTTCTCCTCCTTCCACAGCTGGGAGCATGACAGAGAGATGGTGAGGTGGATGTGTGTGTAGCCGCGCATACATGTTTTGTGTCTGTTTCTATAGGGAATAGACAGAATGGAAAGTTTATCTCCCAGAGTCTGGGGAGGAAGGAAGTTGTGTGTGGATGAATGGCTTTTCCATGACAAACAATGAGTCTGCACAGACATGGTGTGATGTCACCTAAAGAATTTCCAAGCCAGCCTCAGATACAGAAAACCTTCTCACTGGCAGAGATGAGTGCATCCCACCTTTCCATCTCAGCCAGAAGGACAAACTAGGGTGGTGGAAAGAAAAGCTCTCACTGTCTCACGCACACATGCGTCATGTTAATAGATGACATGATGGGAGAGATGTATCTCCAAGCTGCACCCTCGCTGAGCCTCCTCATGGATTCTGAGAAGGGAGTAAACTGTGGCGAGCCACCCTTGGTGCCTCTCCCAGCCTTCCCTCTCTCTCCCTTCCCTCCAGGAATGTGAGACGGCACCAGCCCATGAGACCCTTCCACAAATACAGGTGATGTCAATGTCCATGTTCGTGTGAGCTTCTCAGAGCGCATGCGCACAACTCCACACGGTGAAAAGGACATACCACTGGTGGACTAGTGGCCCATGTCAGCACTGGGATGTGACTGAAACAAACACCTTTCCAACAGGCACAAGCAAGGCAATCATCTTAGTATGAAACACAAGATATAAAAATCGCCTTACGGGATAAGATCGCTTATCCAGCCGACCTAATATCCTGTCACAGGCAACAATGAAAGGAGATGCTTCAGCAGGAAAGGTCTGAGGCTCTGAATTTGGCCTAAATTCTGCTGCTGGCAAGAGTGACTGCCATTGAGTTAGATACAAATCATGGAAGTGAGTCCTTTTTAAGGTGCTGGAAATAATTTCTTCACTGGCTGTGTTTATGACTTCAGATAAAGTGGTAATAGCAGGTGAGGTGCTGTTGGAGGGATTTAGCTCAGCCAGCAACTTCCAGACCAAATGCTGCACAACGCTTGGCTGGTGGTCTGAAGAATAGTGCCTATCACTGTTCCTTGTGCCTGTTTCTACTCGCTACCTAAGTCTTGAAAGCGAGCTTTCCATGTTGTAAATAAAAAGCTTGGGTTATTTTTTAAGCCCAACTGCAGAACTGGTTCAAACAGCTTTGGTGAGGCTCTTTGCCAAAGCTGGGCTGGGTAGGAGAAGTCCAAATGAAAGGTGGGGTGAAGCGGGACTGCTGGTGGGCTGGGATGAATGGAGTCAGTGAAGCACCACTTAAGAGAGGAGTAAGGAGCAGCTGATGGGTAACCCCAGATGAACGACTGAGATGCTGGCAGGGTCATGAGGGCTTAGGGTTTCAGAGAAAGGAGGCTAGAAGTGAGCAGGATTTTGGGATGGCTCCACAAAAGTGACATGAAAAGGATCACTACACTAACAGGTATTGAGAAGGCATTGGATAAAGCTGGTCTCATCTGCCTTTCTGTTCCCTGGTAATCCCTGTCTCAGATCCAGGAGAGCCCAACCTCATGCTTGGCAGGTCACCCCTCTTGGGCATCATCCCTGTTCACTCACCGTCACCCAACTGACTCCCACTTTCATTCCAAACCATCCCTCCCCTGCAGCAGCCCACTCACACCAAATCAGAGCACTACTGATACAGCAAGGGAAGAAGGGGCAATAGAAAGAACTCCAAAACCAGGGTCTGCCTTGCTTTTGCTGAAGAAGACCCCATCCCACCCCTTTCAGCAGGCCTGGCTCATTCAAAGAGCCAGTGCAGGTCTGATGCTTGTAGCCAGATCACTGAGGATCACCTGGGACAAAGAGGGAGCTGTCACCTGAAAATGGGACATGAATCTCAACCCTCAGATGAAAGGTCTAACACTGGCTTATTAGAGGGGAGAGCAGAACCAGCAAGCTTGCATCTTTGTAAAGCCTTGGCATTCTGCTGCATTCAACAGTCTGCTGCCCTAGGCAACTGTCTACTGTGTTGGCTGGCTGCCTAACATTAGTACCTGTGTTTGCCTTTGTTCGCTTTTCAGAAGGGATAACTGTGCACTAAGCACAACTTTACACACCGAGTTTCCAAAGCCCTGGCAGAGCAGCCAGAGAGCTATCACTGCTTTCCCAATGCCGTCCCTGCAGCGCTTGCTGGAGGGAAGCTGCAAGACTCCAAGAAGGAGAGGTCATGTCCATGAGATCATTTGCAAAGATTTGGCAGACCATGAAAAATGTTGAACCCTGGCTGGAAGGCAGCCCTGATAAGTGAGAGAAGGAGAGTTACTCATGCAAACTCCTTGTCCTACCCTTATTGTTTTTCAAACTTTTGGGATGTCCTCAAGTACAGCACAGATCTTTATCAAGTGCTGTAAGAAATGTTGACAGAAAAAAGCAGGTCTCTCTCCACCTAACTCCAACAATACTCATTTCTGCAACTTGTCTGGTTCCTCCCAGGCTGAGGAGAACTACACATACATTTTGCTTATAATGATCAAGAGCTTCTTTCAAGTTTCTGTTTATTCTTGCATCTTGACTGCGGTTCAATGTTTGTTTTTAATGTCCAGTGCATCCAAAACCATTTATTGCTCTCTCTGACATAAGATAATTACTCAAGATGGGAAAAATATTCACTGAAATACAGTCTCCTCTACTTACGGAGCCCAGTGAAGATGCATTGCCTGGGAAGGAGAATTTACATGTGTTGCTTGAAAGGGAATCCCTCTAGTTCTTAACCATGGACCTGCTGGTTGACAGCACCAAGACAACACACCGTGATGTCCTGCTATACCTCTGCTTCTGGCAGCCAGGCTCGGTTTTAACCACAGTTCTTACTAAGATTTCAGGGATCTCATTAAAGTCACATACTTGCCCATTCAGCTGAACCAGTCTTAGAGGGAGTGTAGATTAAAAAAATAAAAATAAAAAAGTACCTTGAAGCTAAACTGCAGCCCTCACACAGAAACCTAAATCATCTGTTATCTCACCAGCCCCCACTCTTTTGGTCCTGTGCTGCTCCCCTGATGCCAACCTGTCCCTTTCTCAGCACAGCACCATACCACCAAGTTGCTGTACTGCTGTCAACCTTCCCAGATCCAAACGTGTTATTTTATGTGTATTGTGATTATTACTTTAACAACAACTAGAGTCACCTCTACAGGTCCAGATCCAGCTGTGGTGTTACAGACGGTGTAATAACACCTTCTCAAAGTATCCAGCACATTAGTCACAGAATCAGAGAATGGTTTGGGTTGGAAGGGACCTTAAAAATCACCTAGTTCCAACCCCCCTGCCTTGGATAGGGACATCTTCCACTAGACCAGGTTGCTCGAAGCTCAAAGCCCCACCCAGCCTGGCCTTGAACACTTCCAGGGATGTGGCAGCCACAACTTGTTTTGGCAACCTGTGCCAGTGTCTCACCACCCTCAGTATTTATTCCTTTGTATCCTCCTCTTTTGTCTTGACATTGCCTTGCGTTGTTGAATTGTTATGTACAGTCTGTCTCTGCTGAAAGGGCAGATTACTCCTGCTTGTTGCTTTCGGTACTTGCAGACTCCGTTTTATCTCCTGATGTGCTCATGCGCTACCTTTTTCTGCATCTCATCACCTGTCACCCCGCTGACAGATCCAGATTTCCTTTCGCCACTACCTTGCTCTTTTATTTTTCCATGACTCCCCTGCCCAATGACATCCAGTCTCACTGTCACCAGTGCATGTAGTGAAGCAAATGCCAAGATACACCTGCCAGTCTCAGCAGACCTACTGACAGCTCTCCCTGAAGTGCTTCACCAAGGAGAACAAGAATGGAGGAAGGCTGCAAGTGAAAGCAGACATATTACACAACAAAAAAGGCCAGATACTAAATATTTCACCATTTAAAACCAGAACAGGTATAAAGGATAGTGATTCTATGAATAAACCAGCTTCTCATTAGTGAAAGATACAGGATATATGTCAAGTTTTATGAACAGTCTTTTATTTCACAATATTTCACATGACAGGCAACAAGCTCACCTAGAGCAAGACCATCTCACCTACCACAAAAAAAGGAGCAAACTCCATGGATATACCAGGACACGACCCTCCTCTGAAATGGAAAAATCTATTTCAGTTTTTCCAAATTGAGAAGGAAGCAACATGGACCCATCCCTGCAGGTACATAGCTGCATGGAAACTGTCTATGCTTATGATATTCCCAGAGACAGATCCAGGACATCTGTTTCCCTTTTCCACAGGGCTCTATTTGCATGTTGGTGACCTCAGTCAAGAGCCAGAAATCCAAACTGGGACATGTCTGTCCCAGACTTTGCACTTCTTGTTCCCATGACTAGAACAAGGGTTTCTGACCCATAACTAGACCAAGGGTTTTTGGGGCTGCAGCAGATCAGCCATAATCACAAACTGAAAACTTCTTAGCATCCTTTGTTTATACAGGCAAGATGGCTCTATAAGAAATTACTCTATAAGAAGTTAGATCAGCTCCACTATGTGTGAAAAAAGCACCAAGCATTATAGTGTGCTCACTATTCGGTGGCTTATTTAACTTGCCCATGGTGTCACAGCTTACTTGCCAGGCACCCCATCTCCTTAATTTGCACTAACAATTTGTTCTTCCAGAATGGCTCCCCAGACCCCCTCGAAGAAGCCACAGGAGGTCAGGTTGAAATACAAGACCAGGCAGGGTTTGAGAGCCCACACTGCTGCTCCCCAACACTGTAGGTTTCTAGGAATGAAAGATTCTTAACCCTTAATTCCTTCTAGCCAACAACTTTCCCAAGTGCTAAGTTGACATGGAGGATTAGCTGTCCTAGGAGGATAACAAGACATGAGGAAAGACAGAAGAAGGAAGTACATCCTTCCTTTATTTGTTTTCCAGGGTCCAACCCTGGGAGCTGGTTTGTTACCTGTTGTAGCTCACAGCAGCATGTACCCCTCAAGCAGTGAGAGGAGGGCAGGCCTCCTTGAAGACAAAGTTCTCCAACAGCATGAGCAAAGAGGCAGAGAAAGGCAATCCAAGTCAAAGCAACTTCTCTGCTGAGATTTCAGAACAGGCCAAGGGATGCAAACAGCTGGATGGCTTTAAGTGTTTTCTTTCTTACTCTGATCTTGCAAAACACGGAGCACCCTTCACCCTCCCTAAAAGTGTGTCTAGCTCCCCCAGTCCCACTGGAGTCATCCCAAACCAAGATTTATGTTTCTGCATCTCACAGGGCTGGACCTCATTTTTGCTCTGAGTATATATTCCTTTTATTTTGTTCCATACTCTGTAATAATTACATCAACTGGCAAAGAAAGTCAAGTATTTAAAGTTAAGTTAAGCTTACACTTGAAGAACCTAAGTTCCACTGCTGTAGTGGTTAGCTCTCCGAGAGGGAATGGCCATAGGAATCAGGGAGATGCATGGTTACTGCTCTGTCTTGGACATTCAACACCTCAGTGTAAGTCACAGATACCAGTGTCAGACTGACTCAGATCAATAGTCTCCTGTCAATTAAATCATTGCCAGCAAAGCTTGATCTATACATTTCCAAAGGAAATGGTAATCTGTGGAATAAATTGAAATTAAATTTAGTTTCTTCCCTTCCTGTTAGAGTCTTCAAAGATGTTTTTATAAAGTCCAGTCTAATGAAAATAGTATTAATGATCAGCTCTTCCTCCACTCTGGAATTGCAAAGCAAGCACATACACCCCATTCATTAGACCCAACAACTCCGTCAGCCACTATTTTCCCCTTACCTTACAGAAAGGGAAAAAGAGGCACAGGAACGGCTAAGTACCAGGTCCAAACCAGTAAATCTGTGCTGCAGATTTACCTCCATCCAACAAAGCACTAAACCAGGCACTTGAAAGTAAGCATATGCCTCCTCATCTTTGCTGAATCAGAATCAAAATTAGAATCTACTTGTTTTTCCATTCTTTCAACCACCAAATACTTTCATCATCAACTAAATGCTGCTCCTGCTCAAATACAGTGCATTCGAAGTGAAAGTAATAAACAAAACATATCAGGAATAATGCTCCAGTGTATCAACTGTATCATCTACATAGTTACTGCAGTTTCCAAACCAAAGAAAACCCATTTTCCAAGTATGCTTATTGCATTTTAATATTAATATAAACATATATAAAAGGATGAATCACTATAAATATAGCCCTGTCTATATCAGATTACATTGATTTAACCAGTTTCAGAACTTATCTTCTATACTGTCACACTTCAGTAAAGGTATCTCCTGTTAATTCTGGATGCAACAGATTTAAACTAACCCTGTTCAAACTGTCTGGGGAATAGACTGCATTTACATTTGTACCAAAAAGATCATTTTATCTCTCACCTTTACTCTAGCATCAAATTGGACATACGTGCAATTCAAACTGCAGAAAATAAAGTAGCCCATTTTAGATCTTGTTTGTAAAATGCTACTATAACATTACTATCTGCTCAAATAGTTTCCAAATACAAATTTTCAGCAAAATGTGCATCCATGCAAACCTAATCTGAAGAGTTATACCAGTGTATCAGTGTTGTGTAGGTTAGTTACCCTTTAAACCAAAAGCAAAGCCTTAAAAATCAAGACCTGTACTGATTTAACTAGATTGTTTAGTTAAATAACTGCTTTTTGCTTTTTTCTTTTAAGTAGATAAGGTTTATATTAGGAACAAGGGGCTGTGCCTCTTAGTGACACATCATACAATCCCATCTATAAACTCAGTGAGCATCTTGAAAGCCATGGTTTATTTGGGGACTCTGTCTGGCATCTCACCATGCAAAAAGCTGAGATACTTTTGCTATTTTCCAGCCTAAATTTATTCATGGTCAACTCACAGCCATTTATTCGTGTGCCAGCTTGGGCCTTACAGTTCAGGATTCCAAAACTAAGGCTGGAGCCTGACAATATAGTTCTGCTAGCAGCATTACCAGAGTAGTAAAGACCTCTGTCCCACTCCAGTGCTGCAAGACACTGCTCTTTCAAGGTACAGCCCTTTAATGATATAAGCAGTTAAAATGACAACATAAGGAGTTAAACAGATTCAAAATTAAACTTGCAAAGAGAAAAGACCAGGTTTTATTTATTTAACTGCCTGGACTGGTTCATGTGGGAATCAGAAGCCCAAAGGAGCAGGGCAGGAACATGTGGCTAGAGGGGGCTGAGCCCCAGCAGTACCAGCTTCACCCGAGTTAAATTCGAATGGAGCCATACTGGCACTTCCAAAAAAGTTGTATTTCTGGTTGGTTTTTTGATTGTGGATCGGTTCCCTGATTTCACAGCTCACTGCCACAGGCTGAGGGCTTAACTGCACAGAGGGTGAACATCAGTTTCTTGGACAGCAGCTATTAAACCCATATTGCTGCCAAGGCCCCTGCGTTATCAGGACAAGGCCTGAAGTGCAAGAACATGGTAGTAAAATAAAAACAGCAATTTAAATGTAAGTCTTAAAAAAAATAGTAACCAAGCATTAATTTGAAAGGTGCCTCTGTGTAAAATTTCCTGCTTTGGAACAGATGAGGTTTCCAATGTAGCAACTGGTATTTGCTGCTTTGTAAATTCCTCCCTCAACAGAAACAAAAAAACAACTGGAAAAGTAACTACAATTACAGTGCATTTTACTTAAATTTATTCCTTTTCAGTGACTTTGAATTTGTCTCCATTTTCAAACAGTATTATACAGCTATTTGAACTGCCAAAGCTATCCAAAAGCTTCAAAAAAAAAAAAAACCCAAAAAACAACTATGCTTTTTTCCTCCTTCTCTCCTCTACATGAACTGCAATTTTGGTGGTGGTACAGACACCAGAATAACATCCATCTTCTCCTCTTCTTTGCTAGCCCAGTGGGGCTAACAAAAGTAAAAACTTGCTTTCCCTCAACACAGCCAGTGCAAGTTGTCACCAGACCAGCTTTTCACCCATCATGAGGTTTTCTGAGCACATCCTGCACTCCACTGATGAGGACTTTATCCTCTAAAGAGCTCAGCCCACACCTAGGCTTCCAAACAAGGAAACAGATTTCAGAAGTGCCCATGGAAAACTGCAGTTTTCCTTTCCTACTTTTTGACATGAAAAATGTAGCCACTAGAAGCAGAACTCCAAGGGGTTAAATTATCTGAGAAATGTAGGTGCTTGTCTAACACCTCATCTACTCAGAGAGTAGTGTACAAGCCCATGAATGATGAGAATTTATCCCTAAGCTGTCCTGAGAGCAGAGTTGATAGTAGCCACATTTAGCTGCCCTTCAAATAGGGATTTAGAAGTCATCATTCCTGCAGCAGGTGCAGCTGGGCTGGATAAGGGTACCTGATTCAGATCGTTATGATCCTGCAAAATTCAGAAAGGCACCTGGATATTTTGATTCCTGATGCCAACTAGTTTTTCAATGCAGTTTGCTATCAAAAGCTGAGAAAGGGCAGAACTGCTTCTTTTGACACAATGTGGGCTGATGTCATCTTTGAATGGTCATACACCTACAGCATCAGGTTGTCATCAGGTCTCAGAATCACGCTTGAAGAAGGAAACAATTAACTACTGAGTGAATTCTCTTGGAACAAGCCCAGAGGAGGCCATGAAGATCATCAGAGGGCTGAAGCACCTCACCTATGAAGACAGTCAGAGAGAGCTGGGCTTGTTCAGCCTGAAGAGGAGAAGGCTCTGAGGAGATGCTAGAGCACCCTTCCAATACCTGAAGGTGGCCTACAAGAAAGCTAGAGAGGGGATTTTTACAAGAGCATGTAACAACTGGACAAGGGGAAATGACTTTAAATTGACAGTGAGGACACTTAGATTAGGTATCAGGAAGTTCTTCACCATGAGGGTGATAAGGCACTGGCACAAGTTGCCCAGAGAAATTGTGGCTGCCCCATCGTGTAAGTGTTCTAGGCCACGTTGGACTGGGATTGAAGCAACCTGGTCTAGTGGAAGATGTCTGTGCCTATGGCAGAGAGGTTGGAACTGGATGAGCTTTAAGGTCCCTTCCAATCCAAACCATTTTGTGATTCTGTGATTCTCACTCCTGGTGAAAATTCAGGTATGTATAAGATCATGAGCTAGCATGTCAGAGGGAAGAGTGTTCTCCTCAGGAACAACCAGAACTTGTAAGACAGAAGCTAAAATGCTCTCCTGTGGCCACACTTTACCACAGGGTAGACATTGGGTCGGGTACCCTGCAGGGACATCCTGCCTCCCCTCCCCAGTCACTGAGGCTGCATCACACCTTTACGCTAATGGTATTTTTTGGTCATATAACATGTGACAATTAAATTGCACAGCACTGGCATTTCCAGCAAGGAGCACGTACAAAGCTGACGATTTGGCACAAACAGTCCCTGCTGCGGTGACTTCGTCTGGAGCCCTGCTGATCTAGGCAAGGTGCTGTGTCTGGTGATTACAGCAAGGGCTTAGGTTAGGACCTTGTCTTCCCAGCACTGCTGACTTGCTTAGCCATCTCGTTTGGGTTTTAACTAACTGAGACCTTGAAATTCAGTTTCTTCATCTGCCAGGGGGAGGTAAAATATTTCATGACCATATTACGATCTTGCCTGTGGATGCTGTAATATGTTACAGGCTCTATGCATTTAAAGATCCTTCAGTGGAAACATGCATATACAGTTATTATTAAGTCCATGTTCACAGTAATACCTCAGGCAGAACTTACCAAACACAAGAGAACAGTCTATAGGAGACAGCTTTATTTCAAAGAAAGAAATATTTTCATTCTTCCCTTGAAGTAAAGGGAAAACATGTACCCAGTGGGAGAAAGTGAGTGAGTTCTTCTAACTGCCACTCAAACACAGAAAATTAAAATTATCTATTTTATGTACCATCCAAAAGGACATTTACAGCACCAGAGACATTTTCCCCCATTACATGGATCATATTTATTCTCTCTAGCAATACAGTGCTGACAGAACTGGCAATATAGTTGACCAAACAGAACTAGGGAGTTTCTGTAGGTGGAACAGCTGTACGTAAGGGTGGAATAGCTGTATATCAGGAATGCAATCTTGGCTTTTTTGGACAAAGTTCTTGCAGTGAAAAATGTAGGTCCTGCAAACATGGTGTATTTGTAGAGAAGGTAAGGACTGCTTGTGTTGCAGGTGAGGGAAGCATGCTGTGTTGCACAGAATGGTTATGTGAGTGTTGTCTTGCATGCTGGCTTGCAGGTGAGCACCACAGAAAGCCACTGTGTGAGGATATATGCATCTGTCCTGCAGTGGGTAAGGTGTAGGGGGAACGAAGGAATTACCCAATTTTCTCTATTGCAAGGAAAGCAAAAAATCCTATTAAGGATTTATGCTGTTCCAGCAAAATAACTTCCTCACTTGAAGCAGAAGCCAGCTTTTTCATTGTCTTTACTTCACTCATGCTGACAGTGTGTAGCCCACCGGTCAAGCCCAGTGCCTGTATTGTACTGACAGATTCATCACTAGGAAATGGGTACCAAGCCTCCCAGCTCCTATTTCTGCTCTCGGTCACAATTTCAGTTGCCTTTGAGATGTATTTCCAAGACTTTGAGTGAACAGCCCCTGTGTTTGAACACTCATAGAATGAAAGCAGTTATTATACGAATGGGTTTGAAAACACAGTGATGTGCACGTTCAAAAATACATTGCAGAGAATGTATGTATGGGAGATGTCTGAGAAGACATATGTGCATGGTGTGTATTAATTACAATATGTTTTCATTTACACAGTATCTCCTCCATGCACAAGGGAATAAAACAAAATGTAACTAAAACCACATACCCTTACAAATAAAGGGAGAGAGACTGTTTCATGCAAAGGTTGAACAAAAAAGGCTGTTTAATGTCACTTTGGGGATTAGAGGAACTAGAGTAAAACAAACATCCAGAACAAACTTTAAGGGGTTGCTTCAGGAAAAGCACGTGTGTGAATGTGTGCCATCACATCTGCATATTCAGTATGCCTTGCTGGAATAGCTCAGGGAAAATAGGAAGCTGAAAATTTTCAGTATGGGAATTAGATGGAAGAATGTGAACCATTCTAAACAAAACATAGTGAAGTTGCCAGCTGACTTGCTAAAATGCCAATGTTTTCTAGGATCCCCTGAAATGGAGCTGAGGACTGGCCTTGCCTTTCAGGCAGCGGGTAGGGAGCCAGGAGATCTGGGCTGTATTCCTAGCCCTGCAGCAAACCCAGCATGTGACACTGGAAAGTCATGCAGCCCTAAGTTTCCAAAAACTGATTTCATGCCTATACTTCTGGGCACCTAGCGTGAGACCACCTGAGCCCAAACAGCCAGGGTTTCAAACACAGTTGAGCAGTGGGTACCAACTTCCCATCCATACAGAAGGTACCTTTTGGGGCTCGGTTTCATCACACATGCAACAGGGCTAAAGCAACCCAAAGAATTGAGAAGCTGCAAGTATTACATGATTACACAGAGCTCTCATTTTGCCAAAGGAGAGGTGCTACATATATGCAAAGGAGTATTATTCAGTTACCTGTTGTTTCTCACATCCTGGCAACCATTCCTGTTCTATAAATATTTTCACAGGTTTCAATACATCTGAAGATTTTTGGGTTTGTTTCCTGCTCCAGGGCATCAAGGAATAATCTTACAAAAGGATTCACTGTTCCAAACGGAACATAAGAATACAGACCAGGATTGCTGGCAAAAAGTGTGGAACAACAACACTGACAAGGCTAGGAAAATACTGGATCTCAGGGGTGAAATAGTGGAAAGAAAGCAGCTTTTCCACATAATTTAATCAGCATGTACGCTGGGGGGGAAAAAAAGGAGGAAAAGCAGTATTCTTAGCTTACATTTCCCTGTGCACACACATTTCTTATAAAATTGGGAACCATATGGATTACAGAAAGCTGTGTTCTCACTGTACACGACAGGGCCTGGTCACACAGGAGATTCATTTACCTTATACCATAGGCAAATGATTATTGTGTTTTTTCTGAACGGCACAGAAACAAGTTGGAAGAACTAGCATAGAAAGCAGATCTTGGTTTACCTATTTATACTTCCACCTCCAACAAGGTGAACTCTATGCCTTCTTCCCACCCTGTCTGTGTCTGCCCTTAATTTTACCCCCATATTTTCAGAGAGGCTTTTCAAGCTCTTCGTCATGCACAGCGAGATAACGTGTTGGTGAGTTTAGCAGTTTGAATGGGGTTTTAGAGTGTCCACACATACCCAAGAACAGAAGCAAGAATCAAAGCAGTTTCTGAGAGATACATCCTTTCACTCCCACTTCTCTGTGCATCCACTGAAAGTGCAGCAGATACCTCTCAGAAAATCAGGGAAATTTAACACCAATAGTTTCTGCACAGTTACTTTTAGGAACAAATTGTTAAAGTAACTTTCCTTGGCCAGAACTAATGGAAATCCCATCATGCATAGAATTGTATTTCATATCTTTATCCCACCTTTCATGTAATACCATATTTTGTAACTCTCACCCGCAGTTTGTGAAGGGCTAACTGTGACTCTGAATTTCACAGCATGTTTCCAAAACATTACTGCCCTATTTTTCCATTTTCCTCTAAGAACTTACTTTGAAGCTGATGCTCGCAAAGCAGGTGACATAAGTTTGTCCGGTTCTTGTGAACTGCCAATTTGAGAATGCTATTTACTACCTGAAAATGTGCTGGTGGCCACGGTCCAGAAAGGCAGTAATTACTAGTTAAAAGTAATACCACAGTAATCCATGGGCACAAAAATGTGTTTTAAGAACGACACAGCTACATTTGTACTCTGCCCAGGATGCAGTTACCTTCTTGTGAGGTTACCTCTTGCAAGAATATATGAATTACCTGCTCACCGAGCTTGCTCCTGTGGCCCCATGCAAAGCTTGACTGGAGAGGGACAAACTCGGGTATTCATGTGTTTTCTTCCTTGGAGCTTCTGATAGAGAGTACAAGCAAGAAGCTTCCCTGATAGCCAAATAACCCTTACTTGCAAGCTCGCCAGTACCGCTACATCTGCCCTGCCTGCATGGAACCCTTTGGCAGAAGAGAGGTTGCACCCATGCTTCTCCAACCTCAGCCAAGGCCCAGAACATCTCCATTCCAGACTGAATGTGCTGGCTGTCAACAGAGCAATACACAGTGTCTGGCCATCTCTGCTGGGTTTTGGACTAAACAGCTGCTACAGGGGAAGATTTCACAAACCTGCTGCTGTAAAACAGGTACCACACAGCATGTCGGACACACGTTTCTGCTGTGACTGCAGGGGCTGCCCGTTTTAGATTGAGTTGTAGAGGTCTCAGAGTTCAATCTCGAGGAATGGCTTATGAAAGCAATTACTACCTGAAAGGTCTCTTTGTTTTTGTGCTACTGCTTTCAATAATAAAGATTACATCAGATATTTTCTGCCATCTTTATCTTCCTTGGTGCTGCTAATAAAGAAATAACAAAGCTCAACACTTAAAATAGCACCCAATACAATGAACTGCAAGCGCTGAGGTCTGATATTTTACATGCTGCCCTTTCAGATCACTTTCCCTTTGATGATTTTTAACCATTAAGGACTGAGCTTCATGTAAGCTACAAGGGGCATGGCATGCATGTCAGTCAGAGAATCGCCTGCAGCCAAGGGCCCAGGTCATGGCTCTAACCACCAGACAGCCCTTTCCCACAAGAGCAGATGAGACATACATGATAGGTACACAGCATTCAAGTGCAGCTGCCTAGACCACAATGTATTATTTTGGTTCTTCAAGCAATCCTTTTATTTATGCTTGGTCCAATCTGTAACAGCAGCAACAGTTACTGACTACTTTAATGGCAATACTGGGAACATAATCCAGACCTTCCATACTCCAACCATTCCACCTCATATCAGCATAGGTATATCCCTGTTCAGCTACAGACTAACAATCAAAACCTGAAGAAAATGCCCAAAATCCAAAGGCTTAAATATAGAGCTGAAGCCTGCACTGCAACGTCAGCTCTGCATTTTGCACAAGTGCTTAACTACATGTTCACAGAACGCTGCATTTTGAATAAGCCATCCTAACACCAGGAAACACATAGCAGGTCAGAATTACTTTGTGCAGGACAAACCACGTAATCCTAAAACAGAGTCTTGTGTAGCACCTACTGGAGATATGACACCTGCAAAGTACAGGTTTTCTATTTTTAAGGAAAGCTTCATAGTGACCTAAGCTCCAGAATAAAGCTCTGCACGTGAGAGGATCCTGATGTTACAATCACACCTTCCACTAGACCAGGTTGCTCAAAGCCCCAACCAGCCTGGCCTTTGAACGCTTCCAGGGATGGCGCAGTCACAGCTTCTCTGAGCAACCTGTTCCTATGTCCACTACCTCACAGTGAAGAATTCTTAGGGCGGTGAGATGACATAACCTGCTGACTAGTTAGATTTTATTATCTCTGATCAAAAAAAAACCAGATCATGACCAGCATGAATTGCAAAGGGAACCCATTCACTTAACAGCCCTATCCTGATTTATGTGTGTATGCATGTACATAGATATGTATATATGTTTATGTACCTAAAATATGCATACTACACATCTGTTCTGCCTACATCTAAATGCGTAACTCTTACCAGAGATCTTTGTCATGTAATTAGCTGTTGAATTCACAGAAGGGTTCTTGGGGATCTTCTTTGCTTTACAGTCAAGAAAGGAAAGGAACCTCTAACACACCCCAGCACAGCTTCTCTGACACCCCACTAAGAGAAGAAAAGCTCTACAGTAGGAGACAGGAGCCCACTCAGCATGAAACGCTGGTGAGCACCACACTGTCTCCATGACAAGCTGGCTTCCTTATTTTGCTGAGCCACGTCAGAAGATGGTGACTTAGGTGTCAACAATGCAAAAGGACCATTTGAGTCTCATTCATCACAAAAAATATTCCCCAAATTGACTTTAAAGAAGTTCCACTAAACCACCTTTAAACCCCGTTTAAGACCATGGTTTGTATTGGAGTTAGCTGATTTTCGTGGACATGCTTCCAATCTGATGAAGAAGGTCTCGGAAGCCAATTCGTGAAGACCAATTGAAGCACCCTCGAGCATGGCCGACATTAGAACTTGAACCAGTCCCAGAACAGTGTAAGCTGAACTACTCATTAAACCAGATGCATTTTTTTGGAGAGGAGAAATTTCCTCACTATAGCTTTGACTGTGATGAAATGCTTTAAACTCAGAAGTAATGTAGTGGTGGGCTGGACAAAGGGGCTGAAAACCCAACATCAGCCAGTCACAGGAGGAAATTAGCTAACAGATTGTGTTAGGCTGCACCCCAAAAGGCACCAGCCTGCAGCTGCTGCAACAGATGAGGGAGGCTGAGGCCATCCATGCCTTTTGCTTTTTTTCAAGGGTGGGAAGTAAAATACCACCATTTTAAATGAAAACTAAGATCTCCAAAGCCGCATGCATGTATGAGGATCCTGTTGGGCTCCTACCTCCCCTGTATCCCTTTGATCATCCTAGCCACGAGTGGAGCACGTGAATCTGAGCTGCTTGTCTGCTCCCTCAGATAAAGCTGCCTCTCATCTCCCAGGCTCTGGGACATGCAACAGCACAGCCAGGTGAGGCAATAGAAGGGTTTGTCCACTGTGGGCACAAGAGAAGGCAAGGTAAGAAGAAGCCAAAGGCCAAGAAGATTCCTGTGGGTAAATTTCCATTCCATGGCTGAAGCCATGAAAATGCAGAAAGCACAAGAAGAAGAGTAGCAGAAGACAAGGTTGGTTAGGGAAGGACTCTGTATTTGTTATCTCTTAAATGATTAATTTGAGCCAAAAGTTACCCTGCAAGTTGAGAAGAAAAATAGGGACAGACTGAGAGGAGACCTGGTGGATGGATGTTATGCCTAGCCATGCAATGAAAGATAAAGGACAGAGGATGGTGCAGCGTTATCAGCACAAATTATTTCCAATCACAGAAGCCACAAACAAATGAGTTATGTGGCTCCTCCTGAACCCCTGCCAAACAAAACTGCCCAGCCTCTGCTGAACACCGGTGTAATTGCGGGGAAAAAAACAGAACAAAACATTTATCTGGCAAGTGCTGTCAAAAAGAGAAAACGGCTGTTGGGAGCTGCTCAAGGGGCTGGAATGCTAGAGATGGTTCCAGAGGGGATAGATCAGCCGTCAGAGTGTATAGAAGGCAGGCAGGGATTTTTAATAAAATGCAGTTTATCGCACAGTGATTACCACCTCCTATTTATACCATATGAGATCATGAAAAACATGGCACGTGTTTCCTTACTGCTGGAAACACAAAGTCAACATAACAACTATGTGATAAATTGGCTCTTTTCATGCACTTTTATGTTGTCTTTCTAAACCTCTATTTCCAAACGTCTATCACTTACAAAAAGCAAATGATAAAAATCTACTAAAAAATAATTTACGTGCCCCCCACCCCAAAAAACCCCAACCCCATGGTAGGTTAGAATTCTGAGTCCAAATTCCAGGGCTGTTCCATTTAACATGTATATCGTACTTGTTCACAGGGCAGCAGAGACACTCAAAGTATGTAATACATGAGAGAGTGGACTTCAGGGTCTCCAGAAAATACTTCATCTGCTCCTAACCTTTGTAGATTACACATAAATAACAGGCATTACAGACACAACGTGCTAAGACATAAAGTATTTCAGGTAAGCTTTTATGCCTCAAAGAGCATGCCTTTCCTCACTCCCCCTCAAAAGTGGTTTGAAGGTGAAAGGCTTAGATAGAGGAAATACCACATTATTTCCATGGCTAAGATTCTGCAGTCGAATTTGGGATAATATGGTAAAAGACTTCATTAGCACTCTCTCAGAATGACTTGTATAACTTGCTTGTAGCTTTGCCAGTTATGAGTAATGCAACAATCACTGAGATACACCAACACTACCTTTGTACTACATTCCTTTCACATGCTGCCTGACGTCTACTGGACTTGGCCTTCTTGTAAGCGATCCCACCGTCTTCAGCCAAGCACGAGGCAGGTCCATGCAGCCCGCGAGATGCCGCACCTTTCACCCACTCCTCACTTCATGGAAATTCTCCTTTTCAGTTGTGATTCCCTATGACTGCTCTGACCACAGCAGATCTGCACCGTGGCTGCTCAGCAAAATTATTGTCCCTAACCTTTTTCTTATGAACCCAATGGTTAACCATCTCCTCCTGACAGCACAAAACTAAATAAAGATAATTCATACTGGGTGGCACCCCAATACAGCATCTGTGTGGATACAGCTCCACAATCATTAAAACCAGGTCTACACATTGCTGGATCACCCAAGAGTACAGATTTGATCAGGATCAGACCAAGGCACGTGATCATGCTTCTGCTGAATGAGCCAGAGCGTGCAATATGGAGCCAACGCCGATCTTACGCTGGCTGTATGCCAGGCACAAGGGTGCAGACGATACCTGATCTGGCTGGAGTTGTGTACAGTGATACCTGATCCAGCATAAAGTCTGCTAGTAAAAAGTTAACCTGTCAAAAACTCCTTGAATTAACTCAAGCAGGCAGAGTGAATGAATACCACCAGGTCAGCGCTTCACATCACGCGGCCGCCCCATTTTTGAGCCACTAATAAGAGCTGTACTGCTTGCTTTCCTGCGGTGCCAAACCACAGCCTGATGTTGAGAGTGATGCTTATATGCACAGGGATCTCATTGCAGGACCAGGGCCTCAGAGCCCTTCAACTCGCCTTGCCTCCCACATAAAGTTAGAAGGGAAATAAAAAAGCAGAACAAAATCTAAGCATTTAACCTCTGAGTAGTCAACAGAGTCTACGAATGCAGAATCTGCACATGAAGATGGAGCTGCGGGTGTTTCTGTAGCAGATAAATTTAGATTATGATTAAAATAGAGCCTATTCCTTCAGGTTAATGAAAACCTCACTACAGAAAACACATCCGTAACTAGGATGATTTGGTAGAATTTTAGTAATCCAAACTGTACTAAAAATGCACGCTGTTGTGTTGAACAAATGTGAACATTCTTCTGGCACAGAAAGGCAGTCCTGCTCTTTGAAACTGCTTTGAAAAGCCTTACCTGATCTCTGGTAGAATTTAATCCATTTTTAACACTGCTGCAACATTTCCCGGTGTTGAAACGTGCACAGTTACCATTACACAAGGCTACAGACACATAGGAAATGCGAATTTCAAACATTCTTTCTTGAAATTGCTGGACATCAATGGAAATTGCTTGGTTTACGTGAGTACTTTAGCTGTCTCCAGAGCTAGTTAAATGAGACCATTAGATGAAAGCCATTTTCAGAAGTTTTTCCATTTTCCATTGCAGAGTCCCTAAAATGGTCCACCCAGAGGTCTAGCAACCTTGACGGTTACCCACGTATGTGAGCTACCTACAGCCATGCTTCTATCTCTCCGGCAGGGATGCCTAGACAGGATGTTCCCAAATACTAGCCATCACATGGTCTAAAGGCCAAGCCACAGATCACAACAGCCTGTACTCTGAAGGGCACAAGCAAGGCCACAGGCCACTTTCTACCTCTCCTACTGTGCAGCATCATGAGCCAGCGTCCCTCCTCACCGGGCTCCCCAGACTGCTGAGGGGTTTGTTCAGCAGCCGGCCCTTCACAAACCCCACCACCACCACGGGTTCCTGGGGAATGGGTGAGGCAGGAGGCCTGAAGCGGGGTGGCCCGGCTGGACCGTGGTGCGGGGCTGGCTGAGGCGGAGCTGCCATCTGCGGTGCATCCCTCGCCCAGGCGGAGACGAGGCACCCGAAGGTGACAAGGCAGCGCCCAGACACGCTTCTCTACATCGACAGGGCGGGAAGCGCGCTCGCTACGTGCTCCGGCGGCGCTCGGTGGGTGCCTTGGGCGGAGGCCCGCTCTCTCCAGGCGGGCCGGCGGGCAGCGGGGTGCCGCCGCGGCTCAGCAACGGTTAACGGCGGGGCGCAGCGAATGGGCCGCGCTGTTTCCAGGGCGACGGCTCGGAGTGTTCCGGATCGTACCATTGCGCAAGTGGCGCGGGGGGGGTGACAGGGGGGAACGACGGCAGAAGTGGCGCTGCCGCCGCCAGGCCCGGCCCCGCGCCGCCTCCTCTCTCTCTCCCTCCCTCCCTCCCTCCTCCTTCCCCCCCGCCTCGCCGCGCCTCCTCCCCCTCCCGCCCGGCCGGAGCGCGGCGCCGGGGCCCAGCAGCGAGCGGCGCGCGGCGGAGCGGAGCAGGCGGCCGGCGGCGGCCGGGCCCGGAGCGGCGGAGTCGGTACCGGCGGCGGGGCGGGCCGGGCCGGCGCGAGTCCCTGCCCTCGCTGGCTTCTCGCCGCAGCGGGATGTGGGCGGCCCGGGGCCGCGGGCTGTGAGCGGCGGCAGCGCGGAGACAAAGGGAGGCGGTGGGGCTCGGCGGCCGGCACCAGGGACGGAGAGCGGGGACCGCCACCGCCGCCGGGGCGCACCCGCCCGCCCGCCGGGAGGGACGCCCCGCAACGGGGAGCGAGGGGCTCGGCCGAGGCTTCCAGACGGGAGCCGCGAACAAAAGCGAAGCTGGCCCCGCGCTGCTGCCGGCCCGGCAGGACCGCAGGGCTCGGCCGAACCTACCATCGCCCGCGGCTCCGGTCTGGCGGACAGGCCCCGACCGGCCGGCCCTCAGCAGGCGGCAGGGAGCATCTCCCGGCAGGAGGATGCTCGGGAGAGAGCTGTCAGTTTGGCAACAGACCTTGCTCCTGCCACAAAGGGGAGAGAGAACGCGTGGGTTACACGGTGCTCCGTCGGCTGAACCGGAAGCAGTCACCGTGCCAGGATCTGCATTTCTTTCACCATAAAAGCTGGAGAGCGCTGGACTTCTTCCCAGCTTTGCTTTTTTTTTTTTCCCCCCCCCTCTCCCATTTATCTTCAGTAAGCATCTGGCCCTTAACACCTGAGCACGACACGGTTGGCAGCGTTTGTTCTCCCGACGACCCCGCAGAACAGACCGATACGCTGCTCCCCCATTTGGCAGACGGGATCTGAGACGCACGAGTGACTTGTCCCAACACTGCACCCACGGAAACCCACAGACGGGGCCAAGCACAGGGCTGGCAATCCCTCAGTTAGATAAGAGGGCCGTGCTGATGCTCCAGTGCTCGTGACACTGAGATAAAACCAGAGGGGCAACACGCCTGCGCTGATGCATCTCTTCTGGACACTTGGTACTCAAGAGACTCCTCAGGCTTTAGCACCAGAAAAGCCAAATTACAGTGCAGCAATACCTTGCATAAGCCTTGGGCAAGATGATCTACTGTAGAGAATCCCTGCCCCTGGGAGGGGGTTGGAACTAGATGATCTTAAGGTCCTTCCCAACCCAAACCATTCTACGATTCTATGTTTGTTTCTATGTGCTCTCCTTCCCATGAATATGCCCAGTTATAATTTCCACTGGTTTTGCTTGATGGCCTTCTGCTACTGCACTGCTCTCCAGGCAGCCCGTGCTGACCCAGAGTGCTTTTCAGTTTCCCAATCTCACTCCCTGCCAACTGACCTCTGGCTCCCTCCCTCCCTTCCCCTTTCTCTCGTAAGTCAGGAGGCCAGCAGGAGCACACAGCCCAGCCCAGCTGATCCTCCTGTGGTGAGAAAGCCTAAGATCAAGACACCAGCACACCCTGAACATCCCACCATCTACAGGTTTACAGGAAATATCGCAAAACCAGGGAAAGTACTTGACTGTCTGGATTAGGTTTTTTTTCTCTCTTCCCCTATTACAAACCTAAGATTCTGGAGCACAATTCCAATGTAAATTCCATCTCAGAGCTGCAAAAAACACAGTGACCTCCTTAACCCTTTGCTATGGCAAAACACCAGGTTTCAGCAATGTACATCTCATTCACCAGACCTCTGCAAATCACAGAATGGTTTGGACTGGAAAGGACCTAAAGATCATCTAGTTCTAACCTCCTGACATGGGTAGGGATGCTTCACACTAGACCATGTTGCCCAAGGCTCTGTCCAACCTGGCCTTGAACACTACCAGGGATGGAGCATTTACCACTTCTCTGGGCAGCCCGTTCCAGTGCCTCATCACCCTCACAGTAAAGAACTTCTTCTTTATATCTAACCTGAACTTCCCCTTTTTTACTTTAAACCCATTCTCCTTTGTCCTGTTACTACAGTCCCTGATGAAGAGTCCCTCTCCAGCATCCTTGTAGGCCCCCTTCACATATATGTCACTCAGGACAATCTCCTGACTCCACTTAAATTAACTACTGCATTCGCTCAGTCTCCTCTGTCCTGCAGGGTGTCATTTCTTGTCCCAGATCTAGGGCTGTATCACCGACTTTCACGACAGAGAAACAACATGCTACCATCATCCCAACCACTGTTAACCAGGATAGCATAATTTCTAATCCATTTTGACCTTCACCTTAGGACCTTCTAGAAGTATTTGCCATGAAGAATCTTCTAAGGAGGTGCCCAGCCACACGCTGAACCTTCACTTGCACCACCTAGCTGGTGCAACTGCTTTGCTCATGTGCCAGCAGAGTGGGAATTCCCTTCAGTGTGATCTACTGCTGGTCTCTCTCTTTCATCTCCGTTGTAGGCCAGAAAGCATCTCCTCTCCCATGCTTGGAATATATCCACCTTTTCTCCCATTTAGTGAAAGACAAGCCCCTATTTCCAATGAGGTCCTCGGGCAACAAGAAACACAGGTCTGCCGAAGCTCCGATTGCCGCAAAACCAGCTGAAATGAACATCTGATAGAGAGTTTCCAAAGCTTCAAGAACAGCACAGAAAACATGACCAGACTTGAGAACACTTAACGCCTTTGTTGTCTTGGGCTCTACTGGAGCCCAAAGCAACACCTGATAATGAACAAGACTGATAAAATTAATTGATGAATCTCTGCAACTCACCCTTCCTCGCTGATGGTTCAGATGTTGTCTCATGGCCAAGAGATATAAGTTTGGCGGGCCTCCACTTGTCCTACATGCAAATCATGGGACCATGGCCCAAATCAACTACCACCGTTTGCCACCCTCTGTGAGGATAACCAAAGACTCAAACTGCAGAACACGCTGCTGAAAGCAACAGAGAAGCAGTAGAGCTGAAGGCTGGAAGCCTGAAGAAGGTACAGCTCAGAGCCATGAGATCATCCCTTCCTACTTACTGCATTTATTCAAAAAGCAGCACATTCAGAACAGCTCTAGATGCCAATGCTTATGAGTTCTCCTGACTTCTCGTGCATCACACGCACATATGCTTTGAGGCTTCATTACCATGCTGTCGAAGTAGCCTTCTGAAATAACTATGGGCACATTTAACTAGTCTGCAGTGCCAGGGCACAGCTTATCATCTCTATCATGCCAGGCAAAGCTCATTGCTCCCACCTGAGCAAGTCTGCACCACTTTTATATTCCCTTTTGTATTCACCCGACGTACATGATGGTTTTTGGTTAGCTCCTATCATTCAAATCCTAACTGAAAATAAGCCGAAGAAGGATGTTTATGCAGCAGGCAACATGATGAGGCCACTGAAATCACACTGGTGAGATCACAGATGAAGAACTAACCTCTAGTTTGACAGTGATCTTCATGTACCCAATGTGCTAAGCTCTCAAATACTTGGGTTAGTTTAACACTCATAGGACTCATGGAAATGGAGAGGAAGAGAGGAGGGACAGCAGGACAGACCACAAGTACTCTGCTTTAGTGAGTTTCAGGATTTGTTTTCCTTTTTCTTTTGCTACGCCTGTAATTCCCCTTTGCTGCTAGGGTGGAAAGAAAGCACAGTCTTAAATTTTAACATCCCATTACCTGCATTTCTGTGCTGGCTCAAGTTTAGATGGAGCAAACCTGCCAGCTGGATCAAGGCCAAAGGGAGGGAGAAAAAAGTTTCAAGTGCAAAGAACCAATTTATCAGGAACAAATCTTAACAACCAAAAGACACACTTCTGCTGGTGGATTCTATTCATGTGTGTAATAAAACCCTTGGTACAAGGTAACCTAACAAAACAGTCTTTAGTGACTATCTGATGTATCTCAGGGTAGATAATCTTCAACTGCTAGTCTATGTTTCACGTTTTCTGGATAAATTTGGTGCCTGTGAAGACAAGGAATGCTGACACTGAATAGCCAAGGACTGTGCAGAGAACATCATCTTTCACTTGGCTCCAAAAGTATTTGAGCCTGACCCGTGGCCTCTGGCTTCTCCAGGACTCCACACGCCAGGCCAGCAAATCTCACATGTGCTCCAAATATAGCCCCCTCCCCAAGCAGAGGCTGCAATACAGGCTTTGCCCTGCCCCGAGCGCTGCTCTCAAACCCACCCACCCCTATGGCCCCACACATCCTTGCTGGCCCTCCAAAAGCAAAAAGGTGACAAGCGAGATTTTGTTGGAGGTTTTGCGGGTGGTTTCAGAGGAAGGAGGAGGAAAATAGGTGAGGAGCTGCTGTGGGTGGCTCGCCATCCCCACAGGACAGACTGCAGTCACACGTACAAGTCACATGCGCCCGGACAACGCAGTAAGGCACGCAACGACACACTAGTTTGCGGAACACGGCATTGCTGTCAGGTCAACCCCCTAAAAACAAACAAAACTGAGCTAAAAGCCAAAAACGCAAATCCAAACACACAGGTCTCAAACAACACAGGCTTTGGAGCTAAAGTGTCAAATGGTACTGCTCACGTACAGGAGCCTCAACACCCTCTGAGCTTCTGGGCTGCCCCCGAGCTTCTGGGCTGCCAAGGCCTGGGCTGCACCAAGCCAAGGAGCCCAGCATGGAAGCAGTGTCCTTCTGGAGCTTACATGCCCAAAGAACATAGAGAGCAAACACCAAGACTCTGTATCACCACTGTCCTTTTGCTTACCTGGACGACTGGGTATTGGTAATCCATACAATACACACCATACATAGCCAAAGATCCTCCAGCTAAATGCCAAATGGACACAGGACTGGAAGCTTCAAACCCGAGTCTCCGTCTTTCAGCCTTGTGGGAAGGACTCTGGCAGCCCTGCGCAGTGCTTGGCTCGGGCCTCTGGGGCCACTCAGGTTGACACTAGCTCAGCTGAAAATAAAAAGGAGCTGCCTGGCTCAGCTCAGCCCCTCTCTTCTGGGATCCAGCGAGGCAGCACTCAACCATAGGCGGCAGAGGCTCCTAAAATTAGAAATCCCCTATTGAAAATGACCCCGCAAGCCTCGCCTGAGGAGCGCCCTGCGACTCCCGGGCAGCAAACAGAGTGACTGCCGGGAAGAGGGGGACACGGGATCCTCGCAGCCACCGCCACCGGGGATGGGAGGAAGCAGGCAGCATTTAGGATCTGAAAAGAGCATATGTTCAGGGCTCTAGGTGCGTCAGAGGGAACACTCCCAATCCAGGACAGGGAAAAACATATGGGACTCCACTCCTACCCCACCCCCATACCCTTCTTGCTGTCCTCGGCAGGGACAGGTGCTGGGATTAGCATAGTAAAACCCTTTGGTGCTGGGGAGGGAGGGAGAGGGGAGAGGCCACGCTGATATCTCACACTGGAGGGATCTCTTTCACAAGGGAGTATGCGCCCGGATCGCTTAACACCCATCCCTCCCTCCCTTTGCACATGAGGCGGGCAGGGACAGCTGCTGGAACCAGGGCTGGTAGGGGGGAGCCGGGCCCCGGGATGGCCCCCACCACCCCAGCCTTGCACCGGTGGGTTGCCCCCTTCAGCTGTCCCAGTCAAACTGGGGGTGGATGGGGGATTAACTTTGCCCCAAGGGACAGCGATCAGTGGGGAGAAGGGGGCAAGACTGGGCAGGGCCAGTTGTTGTGCCCGTTTTAGGAAGCCTGGCCTCCCCATTCCCAGGCAGGAATCCGCTCCCTGAGCGACGGGGACAGATGGGGAGCTACCCAGGCAGAGGCCTGCAGGCTCAGCGCGCCGGCCCTGCGTGCCGGGCGTGCTACCAGACACCCGAGAGCCCGCGGATGGTTCTCAGAAGACACACCATGGCCACGGGGTCCCAGGGGGGCCCCACTTCCCAGAGCAGATCACGCTAATACAACCCGCACCAGGCCCAAACCCAGGCTCCCAAACAGTTAACCAGCTTGGACGGGGCTTGGAGCAAGCTGCTCTAGTGGAAGGTGTCCCTGCCCATGGCAGGGGGTTGGAACTGGGTGAGCTTTAAGGTCCCTTCCAACCCAAACCATTCTATGACTCCATGATAATTCCAGTTTGCCATCTGCCTGAGGAAGCCTGCAGCATCACCTCACCACCACAGCAGCTGTGGTCCAGGCCAGCCTGCTGGGCTGGGGTGGAGGCTGTACCAGCTGCCCCTGCTTCTCCTACCATCAGACCTACTTCTAGTCGCAGGGTGGTAATTTCCATACATGAGGGAATCTCCCTGCAGCTGAAAAGGGATGCGGCACCACCACTCAGACATCTTCTTCTTCAGGTTTGAGAAAGGCCCAGAGAGTTCATCCACCCTTAGCTGGAAAAGGCAGAGGGGCCCCAGGTTGTGTCCTCCCCCCAGCAGAGCAGGGACACCTCTGAGCACGTGGCTGTTTGGAATTTTTTTAATAAAATGGATTTTTTTTTTCCAAATATCTGTAACTGAAAAAATAATTCAATTTAAAGATCCATTCTCTCCCCCATTAACTTGTCACTTTTAGCCTTTTCCAGTTGAACACTCGCTCTGGATCTGATGCCCCAGCACCATCCGTCTCCAGCGGTGCTGACCACCCCTCGCTGCGTGCTGCATAGTGGAAGGGAGAGTGCGTGCTACTCAAATACACGTTACAAACAAGTAGTGGTTACAGCAGAAAGATTCAGGATTACATTCAAGGTAGAGGCAGAACATCAGACTTTGTGGGTTTTCTTTCCCAATGGGTGCAAAAATGTACGTCTGGGGGAACACCTCTTCCAACAAAGAACTATTAAACTATTATTCAAACAAATAATAGTGAGAAAGCAGAGAACTGGGCTGGCCTGTGCTGGGCACTGCGTGGGGAAAAGGCTTTCTAATGTTTCCTGGGATGAGGTACCGTCTGCCCCTCTGCCCCCGGGCACAGGGTTAGGGCTCACTCCCCTGGCACAAGCCCCTTGTGCAAAGGGGCGCTGCAGGTCAGCTGGGATCCTCAGGAGGTGAGGGTCAGGGTGCTTCTGTGTCATCTGGGTTCCTTGGGGGCTCTTCAGCCCATCAGCCAATTTCAAGTAATTAAATCGGGGTCATTAAATCCCTACAGCGTTTCACAAATGCCTGTGGGTGGGTGAAGGTGAGTGTGAACAGCCTGGGAAGGGCTACATCAGTGACAGGCACTGGCACCTCTGCCACAGGCCAGGGTCAGGCTGGGCTGGGAGTGCACCCTCTGCCTTGAGGAGCTCATTGCACTTCGGTTAAGTTCATTCTCTGTTTACTGGTTGCAGCTTTGTAAGTGTTTGTACAAAGAAACCCCACAGCTGGGCGGTGTTGGGGGCTGCGGCTCACTGTGGGCTGTAGAAGAAGCTTATTTTGCATGAGGTTGTAGCCTCCCCTTTCTCCTCTAGCATCTGGAAGAGACTTCCCACTACTTTCCTCCTTAAGCAACCAATTACCTCCTGCGCCCACCTGCAACCAGAGCCGGGCAGATGCCCTGGGAAAGCTCTGTAAGGCAATTGCTAATGCCCCTACTGCTCCCAGGGAACACCAGGAGAGAACTGAAAGAGGGCTCAAGGGGGTATCCACCAGTCCCAGTTATTCTGTCTTTAGGACATGACACTGTAGCTTGGACAAAAGAAAGCAGGCAGTGTTCCCTGGACACTGAGGGAGGCAGATAAGAGGCTCTGCCTTGCTTACAACTGGGGAGAGAAGGGAGCAGAGGGGGGCAGAAAGGAAGGAAGCTACCATCAGGCTCCCCCTGCAAATGATTAAGAAAGTGGCTCCCCATGCAGTTAACAAGCAAATAGGGCTCAGGAAAGCAGGAGTTTCTCCCAGGCAAGGCCTCCCCCTGAGAAGAGTGCCAGGTACCAAAGGTGCATGGGTGCAGCATGTGCCTGCTCACACCTCCTCCTCTGCAGGGCAGGGTGGGGACAGTCAGCATCCTCAAGGAAACATTAAAAAGGATGACAGTTTATCCTTCCATTGCCTGAGCAGGGTCAGCAACTTAGGTTGTATGATTTCAATAGCCGCCACCTCCAGCTTTGCCTTCCCCAGCTCCCCCAGCCTGGCCTCAGCTCAGGACACGAGCAAGGACTGCTGTCTGGTGAGGCAAAGCTAGGCTGTGTCTCCCCGGTAAATGTGGCCATGAGTTACTCCTAACCAGCACAGGAATTCCAGAGTGACAGGTTTAACAGCGTGAGAGAGCCAGAGGTCTGGGTTTCCAATGCAAAACCCTGCATAAGGAATAGCATCACCATGGCTCTGGACACTTTGGAGTACTCATCTGCCCTTGCCCTGAGGCACCAGCCCAGGGCCCTCCATGGCAGCAGCTCACAGTAAACAGCCATTTGCTCTTGCCTTTTTGCCCCCGTGGGCCTGGGGGGAAGGAAGAGCAGAGGTCAGCTGCCCATTACCTGCTCCCACTTCTCCCCCAAAAGGGGCCCTCACAATCGCACCACTGAGCCAGGACCCTTGTGCCACACAACACCCCTTTTGCAGACCACTTCCCCATGCTTGCCCATCAGGGCTGACATCCCCAGCTGTCTCTTTCCACTGGAGCACCTGCTGTAGGGAGGGAACAGCACAACTGAAGGCAGGAGAGATTGCACATGGCCCCTAATGATATGTTGCTCATTGCCAGCTGTGCCCCATGCACCACAACAGGACACTGGGATGCTTTTTTGTCCCTAACCCCCAGCATGAGTGCTGTGGAAGCCTGGGGGGGTAGCAGGGTGCCTGCAGACCGGGCACAGCCAGAGGTCTGGGGCAGTGAAGAACAGATTTAATATGTAAGGACCTGGATTTTAGCACCTTAAAAATCTGCTTTGCAGCCCAAAGCAAGTGAAGCAAGCAGGTGTGCCTCTGCCAAGCTCAGCACTATTCAGCAAACCAGCTCAGACACTGCCAGGTTGTTGTGGAACCCTGGTTCCCTTTGGCTACATTTGGAAAAGGTGCCTGTTCTGCCCAGCTCCTCACAGCCCCACGGCAGATCAGATCCTCCCGGACAGCCAGCCAGTGGTGCAGAGGGCAGCCACTGCAGCCAGCACTCCTGCCTTTGTGTTCTGTTCCAGAGGTAGAATCCCCTTCTGCAACTGTTAAACCCACCGTGCAGGGGCAGCACAACCCCCTTTATCTGCCCATCCAGCAAGGTGAGGGGTGCTTGCTTCCAGAAACAGCTCAGCTTGGTCATGCCCTGTCCTGCTGCAAGGTGTGAGGGACCTCGTGCCCAGCAACGCTGTGCTCCATGTGTTGCCATCACTGCTCCTGCCTGGAGAAGAGGGGCTGCTGGCTCCCCTCCCACCCCGGCTGGGTCAGGCTGCACAGAGCAGGCAGGAGGTCACCAGCCCCACAGCTCCTACAGCCTCTTCTGCCCCCAGCAGCAATTGTCCCTGCTCTGGTCTGGCTGTGACTTGAGCAGTGGATTTGTCTTTGCCAACACTGCCAGCTCCATGCAGGAAGGACACTGTTGGGGAAGGAGTACAGATACTAGGAGCTCATCTCTTTCTTTTCTTTTTGGTTGACTGGCCTCTTCCCCCTGCATGCCCCTGCCCTCCCACTCCCATTCCCTTCAGTCTCTGCTCACAGAGTTACAGGCAAGAATCCCAGTGCAGCTGCAGATCGTGTCCATCAAGGAAGTCTGTGGAAAAGAGACTGGGAGCCGCAGTGCTAAGGGGAGCAAGGCTCATGACGGGCCCCCCTGGCAACTCCAGCCAGTCCATGCTGTCCAAATTAGCCTCAGCCAGGTCCAGGGCTATGCCCCCAGACGGCTCGTGAGCAAAGTGCAATTCTGAGGTGTCCATAGGTGAAGGCGGGTGGTCCAGGATGGCCGAGCTGCTCAGCATCTCACTGTGGAGGTCATCAATCAGGGACAGGGGCTCCGGCCCATCGTGGCCTGCCGTCAGCAGCGGGAGGCCGGTGCTGCTCTCCAGGAAGTCCTCCAGCCGGCCCACGGGCTGCCCCAGGGACACTGGCACCGCCAGCTCTGAGGAATGGTGGCTGCTGGGCGGTGGGGAGCAGGCTGGGGCCACCGGTGGGTCTTTCCCAGCGGGGGATGACTGATCCTTGAAGTCAGCAGAAATCTCTGTACAGGAAACAAACAGGCAGGCTGGGGTGAGGAAAAGCTTGGCCAAACACCAGAAGGATCAGTCCCTCCCTCCCTTCTTCCCTTCCACCGACCACAGCAACAGGGACCTCCCAGACTGAGCCATCACTGACCACCAACTGCAGTAAGGAAACTCCTCCTGTACCCAAGCTTGGCTTGCTGTGGGGAGTTTTCAGCCTGCCTTCGGGGAATTCAAGCTCTGTCCAGTATCGCAGAAGAGACGTGCTCAGATATGATGCAGAAGAGCCACTGAGCAGCTTTGTATCATACCAGTGCCTGACATCTCCCTCACTGCCTTACTGACTGCCAATGCTGAAGGCACTGGCAGGGACGCAAGAGCAAAGACCTAGGCCATGACAGACTCTCCCCCCAGTGCTCTATAATCCCCAGGCTCAAACCCAGTCCCTGGGAAATGCTGGCTTTGCCTCCTTACCTCCACTTTCAATGAGAATGTCAAACAGGTCATCCATCTGCTGGCTGGAACAGCCGTTCTCCTGGGGAGAGCGAGTGCAGGGTTAGCTTCCTATTTACCAAGGGAGCTTCCACTCCTGCTGCTGGCTCTCCTCCCTCACCCCGAGATGGGTCTGTTAGCTAATAAGAACCACACATGGAGGCACCACAGCATAATCCTCTGTAGCCCCAGGCTGCTTTTGGATGGGAAGGTAAAGTCAGCATCTGCTGTACTACCACTCACCAGACAGTGAGTGCCTGGGGAACTCTACCTATGGTTTAGGGTCTGCCTCAAACCCTTCAGCAGGAATTCAGCTAGGAAGCTGCAGTGGTGTCTCCATTCTGTGTCACTGGCCCAGATCAGGAATCTAAGCAGATTCACAACAGCACTGTTTCACCTGCTGCTCTCCAAGGAAACCAAGGAGAACTGCTCTGACCTGTGCCTTTGGCTGCTGTTTCATAGCCTCTTCATAGTCTGGTGGCTCTTTCAGTGGGACCGAGGGAACAGAGAGAGGAGATGGAGAAGTTCCAAAAAGCGACGTGTGCTGTTGCTGCTCCAGGTCCATCTGGGATGGAGAACGGGCAGCGGGAGAGCCGGGCTGTGATGAGGGCTGTTTAGAAAGAAGGCAGAGGGAGAGATCAGGGGAAAGACCACACCAACTCCTGTCTCACAGCTGCTTTGAGAGACTGTCATCCTTTCTCTTGGTGAGTGCTGCCAAGAGGTCTGCACTGCTCTGCTCTGCTCCGACCAGCGTGGCTTCTTCTGTGTACTCTATGCACTATGGCTGCAGGGGTGGAAGACAGATTTCCCCTCCAACTCACAGCTGGAAATCTTTTGCTGACGTTTGTAATGCTAATACAATGCCACAAACCGCCACAGGGCTGCTCCTGGGTAGGGAAAGCCTCATCTGTCCAAGTGGGGAATTCCTCTAGCACTTTGGAGAGAGAGAGCACTTCCCTTTTTGTGTTCAGCCTACTCCGCACAACATATCCAGGACTCCTCTTTTACCCACCTCCTCCTGCAGTGCCTGCTTTGGGGACAGAAGCCAGCTTCACTAGAAGCCAAGTTTCAGAGCCTGATAGTGGGTGGAGGGCACCAGAGCACTCAGCAGCACCAGGGACCTCCAAAGGAAACCCCAAGTGTTGCAGGAAGTGGTGCTCATGACTCAGCCTTACCAGATGAATCAGCACACAACTGCCCATAAGAAAAGTTAAACCAGGGATCAGGTCTTTGCCTCTACAGCAGCTATGTGTGATCCACAGTGATGCTTGCTCCCTGGTGCAGTGATCCCCAGGTATTAGATGAATGCCAGTTCCAACACTCATACGTGTTGATGCTCTTCCCCCTCCTATTTTCCCTGGAAAGCTGATCATCTGTTCCGTGACCTGCAGGTAGAGGAGTGACCACAGACCCTGGCTGGTAGAGCTGCTCTGGGGTCTGCTCTCTTCCTGAGAGGGGCTGGAAGCTGGTGTTGTGGCACAGGCCCCTGGAACGTGCTGGGAGGGTACCATTTTCCACACACGCTGCTTTGCCAGGAGCACTAATTTTCAGGGACCGTTTGTGGAAACCACTGGGGAAGAAGGGCTGTTGGTTTGGAGGTGCTGAGAAAGACAACATGAATATGGTGTGAGATGGCTGCCCTGTGACAGCCTGCAGACTCTGGCTTCTGACCCTGCAGGGAGGCAGAAGGATTAGGAGAGTGCCACTGATCACCTTTGCATCTCCTCAAAGGTCTCAAAGCAAACCAAGGCACTGGCCCTTTACAAAGTGGATATCCTACTCTGACCACACTAGAAACTACTCCTGTCATAGAATCACAGAATGGTTTGGGTTGGAAAGGACCTTAAGACCATCCAGTTCCAAACCCCCTGCCATGGGCAGGGACACCTCACACTAAACCATGTCACCCAAGGCTTTGTCCAACTTGACCTTGAACACTGCCAGGGATGGAGCATTTACCACTTCTCTGGAGAACCTGTTCCAGTGCCTCACCACTCTCACAGTAAAGAACTTATTCCTTATATCCAATCTAAACTTCTCCTGTTTTAGTTGTCATACTCTTTCCAAGATCTGACACAGAAGTGATCCTAACAAGCTCTAAAAACTCTTCATAATATTTCCATATTTTGATTACATGTTAGAGAGACAGATAAAAATCAGCTAGAAAGGGAGGAGATGTACAACCATCCCCTGGAGAAGGGGTAAAGCCAGAAGTGCTTTCTTGCCTGAACCAGCACTGCACTTCACAAAGAGATGATTAACAGATGTGCTCAAGGTACAGGAATGGCAACCACAGCATGTTCATCAGTACCGGAGAGTAATAGGTCCTATCCTTTAATCCCTGTCAGAGCTCAGATGCCACCACCTTCAGCAGCAGACATACTGCCCACATTACCCTCTATGTACTCACCTTTTCAGTTCAGTAGCAGTCCTTCAGGAAGCAGGAACACCACTGTGAACCAATTCTGGCCTCTCACCATTTGTAACCGATAGACAATGCTTGTTTAAAACACCAGCTGGTGTTCTGCCCAAATGTCAGACCAAAGGGCAGAAGCTACGAAATTGTGGCGGTTTAGCCCAAAGCTCTTTGCTGTAAAGCCCCCACAACTCTTCCAAGCATCCCCATGGACACTCAGTGCTCCTGAAACCTCATGTCTGAGGAGCAATCTCCCTCACAGCTAGTTCAGGAGGACGAGGGGGAGTGGAGAGGCTGTGCCAGACACCTTTTCTGCTGCCATGTTCAAACTCAAAACCAAACATCTCATGCCAGCTGCAAGCTGTGGCAGAAGCTGCTGTGAGATCTCACTTTGCTGTGATGATGGTATCTAACCAGGATTGTGCACATGCGTTCCCTTCCCGGCACTGCTACAAACCCTGACAGCAGGCAAAGAAAAACAAGGAAGAAAAGGGAGCAAGGAGTGAGCTACCTTTCTGACAGGCTGGTTTAGTCCTCTGGGCTGCTGCGGCTGCTTCTGCTGCTGCGTGGGCTGCTGAGGCGTGCTTGCAGGTAGCTGACACGGTGGTTGGCTGGAAGTTTTAGCGGGCGATGATTGTACTTTCTGGAAAGAAAAGGGTATCCATGAGAAAGGTATCCATTCCCCAGACACAATGTGGAGCAAGGCTTGTGTTTCTCAAAGGATTTATGAAGTTTGTTTTTCCCCCACTCGTTATTCTTTAGGGTATTCAGTGATTCATTCTGTTTCACCAAGCAGAGAAATCAGACTGGGATAGGATTCAGAGTCCCAAAAGAGGAGGCGGTACCAATCTAAATCCCTGGGCTATCCATGACATCCCTCAAGGGCTAGCAGAGCTGACACAGGACCTGGGCCCTTCTGGAGGAGCAACTGGAGTTCAGGTGAGATACACCAGGGTATCAAGAATGATACCGGATGCTGGTATTTAGACAGATGCCTGCTACGCAGCAAATGCTTAGTGCCTGTCCCTGGTGGCAGACACTGCCACTTGCTTTGCATAAAGTGCAAGAAATGTAGCAGCACAGAATGGAAATCACCTCTGCCATGAAAGATGCTGGGGGTTGACTTACGCCATAAAACCTAAGCATATTTATTCCTCCCTGGAAGAAAAGCTTGGAACAATTCTGCTAAGTGCTGAGCTCATGCCAGCCAGGGAATAGTAGATCATCTCTGATGAAAGACTCTGTTAACACTGAAATACTGACATGCATTAAAACAAAGAACAGTCAAAAAAGAAATAAACAGCCTGCTCCCAGGGTCTGATTTCAGCTCTCAGTAGATAAGGTGACCTATCTATCACTCTGACTACGCTCTCCAGTAAAGGACACGAGGTGAAATACACTCTGCTTTTTTTACTACCACAGGCATAGTTGTTCTGCCACCACTGAAATGTGGCAGCAAACCCTTGTCTTCCAAGCTCGAGATCCTGCCTGACAAAAGGCAGAAGAGTTTGTGTTTGGAAGAATGCTGAACAGCCTGTAATGCACACCGTCAGTCTTGCATTGCTGTACACAGTTCATCACTGTCAAATTCCAGGCTTTCTGCTGAAGATCTGCTTACACTGCTTTGTTTTACAAAGCCATAATCTACCAGCCCTCGTAGTGGGCAACTCAGCCATTTTAGTATTTACTGCACTGAATTTCCACCATATTAAGTCACCCTATGCTTGACTTAACCGGGATCAGGAAGAGGGAGAGAGGAACCCAACTGCCTGCAGCAGGGATGTGATCTAACCCTTGCCCACCTGCAAGGTCGGGCAGCTGCTCCCTGCCTTGCCATGGGGCGAGAGGCCCTGCCTCTCGGTGCTCTGCTTGGTCACGGTGAGGACGATGTGGGTCCCTGTGGAGTCGGTGATGAGGGTGGGGGGTGGACTGCCCTTGATGAGGTCGCTCAGGGAGCTCCCTTGCTGGCCAAGGAAAAGCCGCGGGCTGTGGGACTGGCACGGTGGCTCTGCTTCCGCGGCTGGCATCTCCTGCTTCACCATCACGGCTTTCTTTGGCACTGAGCTTGGATTCGAAGTGTCCATTTGGCTAGCGGCTGGTGCAGGGCTGAATTGGTCGGTTTGGCCACTGGATTGCTTTGCAGACTGGCAACTCAGGAAACCGTTTTCACTCTTGACCTGAATGCCAAACGCTACTGGGTTGGAGGCAAGGGCTGTTCCTTCTCCTGCAGCCGCTGGGGCCGGTAGTGACTGCTGAGCGCGCTTCTCCTGCTCTAGCTGTAGTCTCAGCATCTCAACTAGCTGCTGCTTCTGTTTCAGCATGCGGGTGAGTTCCTCGATCTGCTTGTCCTTCTCCTGCAGCATCTGGTCTTTGTCCCTAACTTCTGCATCTTTGCTGTTACCAGTGCTACACCGCTCCAACTTGGGTGCTGCATTTACACTGCAGGAGGCAGACTTGGAGCTTTCTTCCTTCACCAGGAACTGCACTGGAGATGCCTGCAAGGTGAGCTGGGTCAGGGGCGAGGTCACCATCTCTCCAAAGGTGTCTCCGGTGGCTGAGTTCTCATCCCCTGTGCTCATCTGCGAGCGCTCAGAAGGAGTTGGAGAAACAGGAGGAGTCGAGCCTGTGCTGCCAAACTTCATCACGCCACCGCCGGTAACTGTGGCCACAACTACTTCTGCTGGTGCAATGCCAGTGGTGACCAGAGCTGGCCCTGTGCTCAGCCTGGCAGCTGGGAAGGCTACCACCACTTCAGCAGCTTTTGGGAGCATGGCTGCTGTGCTGGGCTTGGGAGTGGGGGTTGTTTGGCTGGCTGCACCGTTCTGCTCTTGGTAAGCTCTGAGACGCTCGATCAGGTCCGTCTTTGTGCCTGAGACAGGCAAGGCCCTCAACTTCAGCTCTTGCTTCAGCTCTGCTACCTAAATCAAGGAAAAAAAGGGAGGCAACATTAAGAGAACATAAGACTCTATCCAGAACAACTCTTAACAGCCACCAGAGCCATGAAGCAAAGGCCTCCTGCAAGCCAACAAACCTGCACCACAGGTACAGACTGCAGGGTAGCAATACCAGCTGCTGTCACTAAATCCTGTCAGCCCACTTCAGCCCTGCTCTGAGGCAGCAACATTGTTCAGTACTGCCCTCCGACGATGGCAAAAAAGGGGCTACACAGCTTCACAGGAATTTACCTTCATCTCATCTAGGTTGGCAGGGAGAGGGCCAGGCTTGCCCACTGCAGCATTACTGTTTTGTCGCATCAGCCCACTGGAACCAGAGGATACTGAAGATGCGCTGCTGACTGTGGCAGAGAGACTGCGTACAGCAGGGGCACTGGCACCACTCTGCTGCTCTCCTGGAGGCCTGCAGGGAAAGAAAAAACACAGGCATCAAAACCAAGCTACAAAGGCAACGAAGGCCCTTAGTGTCAGCAATCACATAGTTCAGAAACATCTGGGTCACTAGTGCCATCCTAGACATTAAACCACACCATGGTCCATGACCCTTACTCTGGCAACCGACTCACTTCAGGCCCTTTGTGAGGCCTGCTGCAACCTGAAAAATTTAAATGTGTGATACCCAATCACCACACCTCACCCCAGAACACATTGCCTCTAATAACAGTACTGGGAAAGCAAGTGCTTCCTAACAGAGAGCTGCCATTTAGGACCCATACTTTGGTGGGGCTGGCAGGATGGTCTGATAGTTGTAGTGCTGCTGCTGCTGGTTGAGGATCTGAAGCTGGAGAAAGAGCTGCTGCTGCTGCAGTATTTTGGCATAGGATGAATCCATGGGAGGAGCTCCCTTGTCCTGCTTTTGGTCCGGGGGAATATACTGATGATATTTAAGCTTCTTGACTTTTGGCTTCAACTCCTTGGCTTTTTTACTGCGCTGAGACTTCTCACTAGCAGACTTGGGCTGGCTTTGCTATTCAGAAAAAAAGGAGGAAGCAAATAAGAATGGAAACACTGAAATAATATAACACCCCATGTAAACGAGAACATACACTGGAATTCTCATTTCAAAATTCTCCAGATTTGACCTCAGTGTCTTTCCTTGCCTCTCCAACTTAGGCAACAGTACGGTCACAGCACCTGCAGCAGCTTACACTGCACCATAATGCAGGTCACCTTTTCCAGCACACCAGATCACTTGCTCATCCAGTGCAGACTCACTCAGATATTCGAGATTGTTTGAAAACATTCTGCATTCAGGACCCATTTTACAGAATGTTAAATATGTTACAACCAGTATCAGAGGATGACACTCACAAGAAATCAGCTCTCCCTCCTTTGCAGCTGTCAATATAGTATTTCCAGCTCCAAACCTTCTTCAGAGTAACCATCTCATCTTCCTTCAGACTACAATTATGAAGAAATCAGCCAAAATAGTACCTTAATGAGTGTTGGTGGGGGCTTGGCAGCAGTAAGAGCTGCTCCATTGGTGAGACTAGGGGGCAGAAGAGGCGGAGGTGGCAGAGGTGGGGGTGGCTGTTCAGGGAGGAAAAGTGTTTCACTGGAGTCTGCGCTGATCTGCAATTGGGATGTACCCTGCAGACACAAAAGAAGGCATGATGAATACACATGCAAGGAAGGAAACAGTTTAAAGAGAGTGCGGGAAATGTCCACTTACAGGGAAGCAGCACAGGTTTCAAGTCATTAATCTGACTCCTTTAACTCACTGCTCCAGTTATCCCTGAGAAGCAGCACATCTTCTCAGGGAAGAAAATGAATCAAAATCCCACACTTGTACCTCCCAGATTTGCCCGCCAGAATCAGTCACACACAGGCTGTATCACCAAGTGATGGTTGCTCCCCTTCCCCACATGACACTACTATGGGGGCTTCTGAATAACCAGAGGACTTCATCAACGCTACACAGAGCAAGACCCCTTGTGAAATCTCACAGACTACACCTTTTAAGGATCCCTTGGTCTCACTTTTTAGGATCCTCTGCCAGAAATCAGCAGTAGCTGTGAAGCTCCAGAGCACTGCAGGAAGCCACCACATTCTCACCTGAGCTAGTGATGTGCCAGTGGTGTTAGGGAGAGGCTCACAAATCCGGGAGTCCATCGGTGATGGGACAGACCCCTGGGACTCATGGCTGGCTGGCTGTTCTGGGGAGAGGGCATCACTGCTGTCCTCATCAAAGGAGGAATTGTCTGCAACCTTTGGGTAGTTCACCTGTCCAACTAAAAACACAAACATCAACTCTGGTCTTTGAAGTGGAATAACAAATTATTTCACTTGACACTAGATGTTTCATAAAGATTAAGGAATACATGGAGAGAGATCTGTCTGAGCTGTGCTTAAAGCACCAACTAAAAATGACAGAACACAGCCCAAACTGAATCAGTTGTGTTTACATTCATCTCCACTATCAGGAGAATAAAATAGTGCAGACTGGGGTGAATCACTTCCCTTGCTTCTTAGCCAGACAAGCTCAGGACAAGTGCTGCTTAACTCTGCCCAAACCCAGCTCTGTGGCATGGGCACCAAAGAAGGTTAGACACTGCAAGGTTGAGTCATGATTTCTTTGATATTCATCCTGTGTGGTGGAAGGCAGAATGCCTCTTCAAGACAGAGTCCCGAACTGTCCTCTAGTCTTCTCAGCAAAGCAACAAAGGCCATGGATTAAGTGATGGCCCTGACTGCTATTAACATTTCTATCTGCACACCCAGTAGACAAATTCATGTGAGTGTACATTTGTGTATTTTAGATTACGTTATCTCAAATTAATCCTGGTAAGCATGTAAATACTATCACTTGCACCTAACACAGAAGTAACAGAAATCCAGAGAGATGTTTTTTGCTCAGTCAGAAGGAAGCCACATCTCTAATTCTCCAATTTAGAAGTTCATTCTGCCTCTTCCTCAACCACTGCTTGTGCAATGGTGAAGTCAGGCTCTCCCACAATACTGTGCTTTTCCTTTTTCATGAGAAGTATTCCATCTTGCTCACAGTTGTGTTCCATTTGTCTTTAAAGTAGCTGTGCATGTTCAAAGGGATGAATAACCACAGACACATACAGACTGCTCAGTCTGGGGAGACGGAAAAGAGCGCTGCTGAGGCAGTGGGAAGGCTATTCCTCAGCATTCCTTTCAGCCCTTGGAATGGCACTGGCATGATTTACATCTGTTCTGGTTTATTTTTAAAGGGGTTGAATCCTCTGAAGTTTTTAAGTTCACAGACAGCTTTTGTTTCACCACACCTGTTTATATTCTGTCTCCTCTCCCTGATCTGGGTAAGTCAGTAGGTTCTCCCTGACCAAGGTTGGCTGCTGACATGTCAGACTGAAAGAAGTATCTCTAATGAAAGAATCTATGGAATGCAATCTTCAACAGTCTTTCAAGTCTTTAGGGTATGCAATTGCTTTCACATTATTCTGGGATGTCCACACTCCCTATAATTTAATCTCTTCATAGCACCATCTGGCTGAAGGGAGTTCTGTTTTTCAGAATCCTTGGGGCTGAAAGCTTCCGATTCTGAGACAGGAAAACAAGAGCAACCAAGGGGCTGCACTCTCTTAGACAGGCAGAAGGATTGATAGGAAATCACAGCCGCTGTGGGAAGTGCCCTCAACATAGATCCTCCTCAGGCCTTACCAATAATGGCTTCCTTCAGGCTTGATTCCACAGGCAAGATGTTCTTCTCCACCAGCTCCATGGGACCTGGCCTCTGCGCTATCTTCTCATTGAGGTCATCTGCCAGTCTGGCTCTCTTTAGCTTCAGCTGCTTAGCCTGCAAGGAGGGTTCAGCCGAGGTCTCTGTTTGAGGGAAAGTAAATAAAATGGTATTAATTCAGCAATGGTCAACCTACTGCACTTCAGCAGTATTTTACTTCTATGCAGAAAAGTTACTGTAGATAACAGTAGGTAACTACAGAAAAACCATTGCAGATAACAACAGACAACTATGTACTATAAAGATATGATAGTTATTATGTGTATTTAAGTTATAACTATAGTAGCCCTTGTGACTCTAGCATAGGACAAATTCATTGTTTTCAATGTGCTTATTACTAATTTCATCAAGTCTATCTTACTCCCTCTTGGATATTTTGTAGTGCCTTCCCTTAACAGAAGAGCAGTCCATGGTCATTCTCTTAGATTGTTGCTCAGCTACACAAAACAAGTTGAGTTCACACAACAGGTTCTTCTAAGAACCTCCATGCAAGCAGAGTTGAATCCCGCCCAAGAAATCATGCAACAGCATGATCTTCTGCCTGCTTTCAACTGAAAGAAGACTTGGGCATCAGAGGTGAAATAGAAAGCTGATAAATAAGTAATTACGATAACATTTATTGTTCATGTTTTCCTGTTTAGCACATGCCATACCTTCCAGAATGTGCATCCTAACCAGCTCTGATCTCTCCGGACGGGACCGGATTTTCCGTTTCAGGTAGTCCTCTGTCTGCAGCAAAGATAGACAAGCAAGAACCAATGTCAGGAGTGAGGTAATCTTGGACAGCACAAAGAAGAGAAAAAAGCATCTTTAGTTGTTGCTGAGATCTAAACAAACACAGAACAGAGAAGGGGCATATCTTCTTTTCCAGAACACCCAGAGAATGAGCTTATTCTAAAGATGACCTTCTACTCTAATAGCCTCAGTCAAACTGTGCACTGCTGGCCTGCAGAACAGAAACTGTAAAGGACTTCCTCAAGAGCTAAAACTCTCTTTTCCCCTTTTATGCAACACCAATAACTTGTCAGGGTGAAATTCAAGACATTTCTTTTTACATTAAAGATAAATGCACTGGTTCCATTGCTCACAGCAAATACTTTCATATACTGGTGGCTGGACCTGTGGTTTGGGCATTCTTTTTTATTTGTTTAAAGATATGTTAATTGTTAAGTTAAAGACCCTATTCAGTCCCTTGGCAGGCAGCATCTAAATGCTACAACAAGACTCATTTAATTTACAGAGCTGATTTTAGCCATCTTTGGAGAACATGCTACAAAGCAACGCTCCTGATGACCCTGCCTGGGCTGAGCGCATTACCCTTTACAGAGCCCAGGAATGGGAATCTGGGAGCAGTGGGTAACTGACTGGTAAGTACTGGCCATCATGATGGGCCTTCTGAGAAAATAAATATTAAAGTTAATCAGAAAACTGCACCATACTTGCTCAAGTGCCCCCACCAAAATATTAACTTAATAAGAAGGTTTTAGAAAAAAAAAGAGAAAGAAGAAGGAAAAGCCTTTGGGACACTGTCTTAATGCAAAGTCCTCTGTCCCAGTCCTTCCACTGTTTAAAGCATTAACGCTCCTTTACAGATCTTAATCACAGCTATAATTTATTAACTTATGTTGCTTTCACTTTTAAAACAAAATTTAGCCCAGCAGTCATAACAGGCTTTGCTCCCCTGCAGGCTAACCAGAAAAATAAAACTATCCCCAGAGACTTCTTGAGGAACAGAAATCATCACAAAACCCCCCAGTTAGCAAAGGTACCACATGAAGCGTGACGCCTGGCTTCCTCTTTCCATACAGCCAGAAGTTTGTGTGATTTTTTGGGGGAGGGAGATCCTCTCCATTAAATTTTCCATGTCTGATGGCCTAGATAAACAAGTGCATGTGCAGGCAACAGAGAAACCATACAGCTTCCTCAAAGGTGGAACTGAGCTACACATGATAGGAGCATTTAAGGGTAAAAGCAGACATCATAAAAATAAAAATGTAAAGTATATGGACAGTGGGGAAGAAGAATATCAGTGACCTCCAGAAATAAGACTCCAGGGGAAATCCAAGCACCATATTCAATGGTTTTCAGGAACAACTGAAGGTTAATCACCACTATATACAAGCTAAAGAACATCGCATCCAATACATTTCTGACTACCTAGTGCTGTATCACATCCAAAATATGAATGATTCCTTTCTGCATCTCATTTATAGCTACAGGATGCCCAAAATACTACTCTTTATCTCCCCAAAACGTTAAAGACAATACTGGATCTTACCCTGGCCCGCTCCAAACTCCTTCTTTGTTCATGAAATGCAGCTGGACTTTTCAGAGCTGTTGAAAGGAAAACATTTAGAGAATTAGTGAGAATGATGGAACCGCACATCCTTTTGGGCCAACTAAGTTAAAAACACCACAGCAACTGCCTCTTGCATCTTTCAACACACTGGACCAGGTCTCCAGCTGGTATAAAGCAATGTCAATTAACATACTCCATTTGACAGCACAGGAGCTACAGGAACTGACCTGGACTTTATGTGGGCTGCTGAAGAGACTAACATGTGTACATATCTAGTGGAACTAACCACTGTTGACAAAGTTGGGTTCAAGAGCCTGAGTCAGAAACAGTACCCCAACAAATGCCTTTAAAAGCCTCAACACAGAG
>JBCJKH010045061.1:0-10636 GCA_039877255.1 Loriculus beryllinus
TTCTGCCTTAGATCTAACCTGAACTTGCCCTGTTTCACTTTGAACCCATCACCCCTTGTCCTATGGCTGCAGTCCCTCTCCATAACAGCTCTGAGAGTGATCACACTCACAGCACTTCAGACAGCAAGCCCTGCCTCAGGAAGTGTGTCTGTATTGCTTCTGGACCCAAACCACACCAGCTGTGGTCAGGTTTGTGTCCTCCTCCCCATGCTGCTCACTGCACTGGGTTCCAAAGGGAAGGCAGGCTGGGCCAGGCTGAAGCAGCCAGGTTAAGGCTCTTCTGCAAACACTTCATTTAAATCAACATTTCATCCAAGCGCCAAAGAATGAAAACAAAACTGGTTCAGGTCTTCATTCTCCGTTAGCTTCCTCTGTGCTTCCCTTTTGCTGAACACAACAGCAGGTTTTTCAGTTTCAGAGCTGTTTATAATAAAGCTTATCTCTCCTCTAGGTCTGAGGCAATGGAACAAGGTTAGCATGCCCATGCTGGAGAACGTTTATTGTGCTGGGACTTTCTAGTCTCCAATGTAATGCAATAAAGCATGGAAAAGTCTTTTAGTCTCAGGATTCGGGTCCAAAGGTGCTTTTTCTTACTCTCTGCAGGGAACTCACTGCACTCTCCATCAAAGGGTGCAGGTTTTCTTTCATACCTGATACCTCCTCACTGTGTTCCCAGGAGATTTAGTAGGAGCAGAATTAAACTCACACAAGCCTTGCACCCTCTAACCTCCCCTTCTTCCAACCTCCTTGTTTGGTCCATAAATCAGAGAAGCATCTGTAACTTTCAATGCAATCCCAACACCATGTAAACACAGGGCTTGCTTCTGCCATCCTTACCCGTACACAATCCCACGTACCTCAGTGAGAATTCTGACCAAGGGCTGCAGAAACCAGCTGCCATTTACAAACACCAACAAGGAACTTGGGCCTCCAGTTATTGACAATGCATTGCAATATTCCAAAGAATCCATATTCTCTGGAATACACTGCACCATTTGAACCAGACGCCTTGGCCATCAACCAAAATTATAACTGCTACAGTACTTGTGTACTGTGGGTGTATTACATTACCCAAGGAAAACATTAATATCACATTAGCAGTAACCATCAGGCGCTAGTGATTCTTCATGAACTGCACTGGTTTGCAGCATGGGGCTCATGTTCTGTCCCACTGGGTGTTCTGGTCTTTAAATATGCCAATGCTTCAAACAAATCTTTGTCAACCAAGTACTCCACGCCTCATTTCATTTTCTAGCCCTACATGGCCAGTACAGAAGCACAGCTGTTAAACACGGAGTACAAGACAAGCAGGATTATTGTGTTCCGCGTTTCAAAGAGGAAAGAGCCTTAAGTTAACACTTCATCCAAAAGGTCTCCTTGTGGGAAGAGATCACAGGAAACCAGATGAGGTCCACATGTGTAGGCAGATGACACCTAATACATTCCTTCCTGTATGCACTATCATAAGTCATCCCATCCCAGGGTGGGCTGAGTTCTCAATTCCTTCTTTACTCCACAATGTGCGGAAGGAATACTGTTCTGATTCCAGCCCTGGCACAGCTCTTCTGGCTGGCATTTAGTGCATAGAACCAAGCAGGTTGGAAAAGACCTTGAAGACCATTAGGTCCCACCATTTCCCAGCACTGCCAAGGGCACCACTGACCCACGGCACTGAGGGCTTCATTTACACGGTGTACAAACACCTCCAGCATGAGAACCCATCTCAGCTGATTTGCAAGCTAAGCAGCAGCTCTCCCCCCAATAACTCTAAACAAGATGATTCAAACCAGAAGAGTTGGAGGCAAGCCTTACTACAGATGGTGTGATATTAACCTGAGCAAAACACTAACCCTAAGGGAAAGCCCCCGAGTTCACGTGCCTATGTACACTGCTATTACCTTTAGCCATTGAGTGTGCACCAACTTCCCAGATACACACCTAGTATGAAAGGCTGTCCAAGGAATTGTTCGTTAAAGTACTGGTTAAAAACCAGTGTAATCAGTGCTGCCCTTAGAGCAGTGCTTCCAAAAGAGCTTGCATGCCAATGACTGTGATGCTACCATAGGCCCCCTTTCACTGAGTTAACACACCTGCCCCAGACTATAACACAGGATCATGTTTTCCTCAGCTCACCTGTGACCATGGGTGCATGCCCTGTACAAGTACCTTGAAGTGAACCACTTCTTCAGTACCTATTTCTATTCAACCACCAAACTCCTTCTTTCCAAGGGAACTCTCCCCAAACTGGGAACATTCCTGTACCAACATCACAGCATCTGATGGCACTACTTAACCTGCTTGCAGGTACCAGCAAACAGAGCTTGACAACAAGCCTGAGGTTTATTTGGCAAATCCCAAATGGCCTACACAGTTTCACTGCGGGTCACGGTACTACCCAGTCAACAGAAACCAAGCAAGGGGAGCCAAACCTCAAGCTTTATGGGCCCATTTAAGCACTCATCCTGTGGGCATCCCAAAGGCCGAGGAGACATGCCAAGGCGAGACAGGCAACAAGGCACCGGCGTGTGGCCATGGTGTCAGCACAGAAAGGAGACACTCCTTGCCTGCTGACAGACAGGGGGGTTAGAAGAGGCTGTGATGGTCCCACGTTAGCACTGATTCATACAGCATCTGTCTGTGACGGCATCACAGCCACAGCAAAGCTGGATGGGGTCCAGCAAACACTAGCAGGTACATTACAGAAGAAATGGGCTCCTAGACCTGAGTCACTTCCCCGAGCTTCTCCTAATACATCTGAACCGTGCAAGCTTAATCTAACACTTGTACTGATCACAGCCCTCAGGACTGGCTGAGCATTTGGAAATGGAATGCTGTCATCTTACCTCCGCTGTCTAGCACCACGCTCTGCTACGACACCTTCTTAATAACGGGGGAAGAAGCAGAGCATAGCTTCTGCTGCATGATTCCCCCCCCCATCTCCAAGCCTCAACTGATATATTGCATCAGGGTTTTGGCACTGAATGTCCAACGAGAAAATAGCGTTTTAATGAAGAAAATAATCTGCAAAGTGGAGGCAGTTTTGCAAAGAGCCTCGGGTAACTGGTGTTGGGAGATTACAGCAGCAGCCTGCAGGTGATGAAACGCAAGGCTTCATTTGTTACGGAAAAAAGGGCAAGATTCACTGTAGTACCAGCAAGTGTCTGTTCAGGAATGCATCTTCCAACCCCTTCCCTTCTATAGTAAAGTTGCATAGAGAAGCAACTTAAGGAAACAGCCCCACAATCGGATGTCAAAACACGGTCTTACCAAAGGCTATGTCTCCAATAACCCATCAATTAAAAGAGCACACAACTGAAAATCAGTCTTTGGATAGTTCGAGTTCTCAGCCCTCTGCCTTAGCACAATAAGCTGACTCTGTTTTAATTAACTCATCTTCGCCCAGAGCTCGATCCTGCACGTTCTCAATCACAAGTTCTTGATCCCCCCCAGCAACCCCCTGAAGCCAACAGAAGCACCAGAAACGGCAGAACTTGGGCTCAGAGCTTCCAAAAGCAACGCACAAGCCCGGCTCCGACCGAACACACAGACACCCGCACAGCCGCACGCTTTTGGTAACTCCCCAAGTGAAAGACCCTGGATCACACTCATGCCCGTTCACATGCAATTGTGAAATTCGAGGCATTTTCCACTCCGGTTTTCCGACAGAGACCCGACCGCGGCGCGCTGTGCGGAACAACCCAACAGACGAGGGTCTGCCCTCAGCCCGCGCCACGCCAGCGTCTGCCCCAGCTCAGGACCACCCGGCCCGGTCCCCCCGCTCTCCCTTCCCAGAGCCCACGTCGGCTCCCGCCGCCGCAGCCCCCGGGGCCGCCCGAGTCCGGAGCGCCGGCCCCGCCGTGCGGGTGCACCTGCATCCGGAGCCGCGCTGCGCGGCCCGGGGCGCTCCGCGGACTCCGGGCGGCACCGGCACCCGGGGGCGCCGCTCCGACGGCAGCGGCCGCGGCTCCGCGACCCCCCCCCCCCGATGTAAAGGCGGCCGTTGGCGCTCACCGTTAGACCTGCGCACGATGTTCTCCAGGAAGGTGTTCTGCGGCGCCACCAGCCCCCGCCGGCCCCCGGCCATAGTCGCTGTGCGGAGCTCGGCGCGGAGGCTCCGCTCAGGGCTGCGCCGCGCCGCTGCCCGCCCGCCCCGCGAGCCTCATGGCCCCGCCGGGACCCGCACGGCCGCGCCGCGCCGCACCGCGCCGCCCCCAAACCGCACCGCCGGTGTTACAGCGCCACCGTCTGGTTGCGGCGCGGCACAGCGCCACCCTCGCGTGGGGGAGCACGGCCGGGCCGGACCGAACCGAACCGCGGGGCACACGGAGCCCGCCCCGGCACTATGTGGTCCAACTGATTAAGAGCAGAAGCGGTGCGATAAACTATTCAAACATCACCTCTGACAGGCCTTACAGTCGCTGAAATACGTGATTTAGGACAGTTTCCCAATCAAAGAACAAACAACTCCGTTCTTTTCCCCTTACCCACCTAAAAACGAGTGGAAAGTACTCACGTCTTGTTGACACAACAGGCAGGTTTTCTGGCTAGCGTTGGCATTCACTTGCTGCAACGCCTCATGCAGAGCAGCATCGTTAGGATGTGGTGATGCACATGATGCCACGGAGTCCCATCCTGCTGCCGCCGACCTCCTGCTCCTCCCACGGCAGGGTTTAAGTGGCAGGATGTGCGCTACAGACTGGGGAGAGCTGGTGGAGGCAGGTGATAGCTTCGCTGTGGCAGGAGCTGCACATCCAAGTCCCAGAGTGTTCCAGTGTCAGCAGCTCCCCTTCTCCTGCCATTACCAGCAAATTCTACAACTGAGACAAAGTTGCAAGCAAAGCCCCACTTAAAGCAAAGCCACACGTGGACTTCATTAGTAGATGATTACTGCTCCCCAGCTATTGGACAGGACTTATTACATAACACTTCCACCTGAAGCCAATATAAAGGTCCTGGTTTGCTGTAGAGGACACTCAGCTGTATTTTATCACACTGCCCTTTCAGCCTCTTGTTTCGTCCTGAAAAGGGCCCTAGGTCAGGACTTGCAGCAGCACCTGGTAAGTGACCATCCTGCTGCAGAGCCTTAAGCTCCGCGGTCACTCTGAGCAGTAGGTGCTGCTGCAAAGAGGACAGATGTGCCTTCATCTAAGCTGTGTGTATTATCACCCCATGTGAATTGAAACCCAGCCTGAAAAGAAACCCAGGGCTGGTGGTGAATGAGGAAAGGCAGCTGAGACACCTCCCTTCCTGGCGGCGACACGTATTTATGCCATCCCATTTACTCACATGCCTGCAACTTCCAAGGCTGATACACACAAACATGTTGAAAACTCCATCATCAATAAAAGCATTCCTTCTGGGCACTAATCTGTGGGAATGTCACTAAACCCCACGGTACCTATGCAATAAAACTGCTGGAACAGGACAGAGCTCTTTTCCTTCATCTCACAAGGTTCACTCCTGAAAAATGTTACTGCCCATGGCAGGGGGGTTGGAACTGGATGATTTTAAGCTCCTTTCCAACCCTAACTATTCTATGATTCTATGAAAATAAAACATGCTAGTTGGTAGGAGAACAAATTACAGAAGGTAATGCACAAGTTCCTCTGCCCATACAGACACGAGGCAAAATATAAAGAAGCTCCGAATTCAAACGAAAATGAAAAACAATTTCATATTTTACATTAAAATCAATAAAGCAGTTATTATTCTACAAATTCTTACACCCTAAAGTTTGCAGAGAAAAGCCCCCATCTAAGTACACACACACGTGAGTTGTTTGTTATGAACGGCACTTTTTCTCTTAGGTAGAAAGCAATGAGAAACAAAAGTCAGCCCTTAAATCTGAGTTGAGACTTGAACAAGTACACGCATGTCCATCAGAAGGAAAGAATTTGGGAAAACATCTTACTGAAACTGTCCGGTTTATCTCTCCTGCTCATTTTAACCAAAACACCACAGCCTTTGGCAAAGCTCAGCCTGAGCTTTCTTAAAGGTCCAATTATTTATGCAGTGTAAAATTCAGTGAAACTCCTAACTCACAGAAATCCCCAGCTGCACAGCACTCTGCACAGCTAAGGATTGAGGAATGTTACTGCTCCCAAATTGCCATGGCAAGTTTGTCAAAAAAACCCAACAAAACTGAAATCCCACAACCAAAACAACACACTTTTCCAGTGGTTTTATGGGTAACATACGTGGAAATATAACTAAAAAATCCCATGTTCCAAACGGAGAGGGGAGAGAAGATCTCAAAATAAAACCGGTAAGAGAGTACGCAGCCAGTCATTTTTATGGTGTGCTTCAGTTGGCTTCGTTTTGCCTGCGTCTGGCTCAGTACAAACCAAGGCAAAGTGAAACAACTCGAGCACAACTTGCCTGAATTTTAACAGAACACAGGGGCCCCTCTCAGAAATAGTAGTAACTATTTTTATTTGCATGCCCTGCCCACAATAAGGCTGGGAACCCATTGTTCAGGGTGACAGCTTTCTGTTAAGCAGCAAGAAGCACGGCAGGCTGTGTTACTGCATGGTTACTGACCGCGTTTTCATCACGCAAACTGTGACCCAGTAGTGCCCAATGTAACAACACGAAAAAGCCACTTTTAAGCCTACATTTTCGTAACATCCTATACAGAGAATAAACCCAAACCCCTGTTATTTTAGGCCCACTTCGGAAAAATAACAAACATGCTTTGCTAGCTACCAAGTCTTCCATCTTTTTTTCCTCACTTTGACCCTAAAACATCCTTTTGCAACCACTGCCCTTGATCTAAACTATGCGATCAGCTTTCTCAGCAAACCTTGTGTTCTACTACACAACAGCTTCCAAAAAGGTAGTAATATAAAGAAAAATTCCTAAATAATAAGTGGTCAGACTCCCCAAATTATAATATATAGCCTAAACTTTGTAGTTAAATTTAGAAAGCTGATAGTGGTAAAGGCACTGTTAGTGCCTCCTTTACAGTAGCCTCTTAAAGAAACATGCCTCAGAAAGTAGTCGATGTAAAACTACTTAACTCAGTAAATAAGTTTCTTGCACAGGGCTCGTATGTCATAGCTTTTGGCTTACAAGTGCTCAGAATTCCTGTTTTGGAATTATGTATTTGATCAGGTCCTCTTACCCCTTAACTTTACTGACCTTAACTTTACTGACCATATCTGTTCCTTGTAATACTTCAATTTTAAAAGGTTTGTCGACAGAGAGTAATCCCCACCCCCCCCCCAAAAATGACCCCTACAATAGGAAAAGGAAAAGAAAAAAAGAGAAAAAGAAAAAGGAAAAAAGAAAAAGAGAAAAAGAATGTAAATCAAATTCTTCTCACTTCATTGCAAAGTTTCATCAAGCCTAACATCTGAACACTTATTTCCTACTTACTGACCCTCCTGCTAACCAGTTTACTTGCAGCATTCGCTTTCCATGCAGACAGAGCTCCACCGGGTTCCTTGACAGTGGCTGGGGCACACAGAAGTAGCCAAACAACTCAGAAGCACAAGTCTGGGAAGAAACCTGACCAACCAAACAAGAAGAGCCCTCTTTGCAACTAGCTCAGCACCACCGTTTTTATCAAGTTTCAAATTTAAATGCGGTCATTCCCAATTCTCCCATTCTTACTAATCTCTTGCTGTCATCTCCTGCATTTGCACTAAGAGAAATTCCTAATTTTCTAAGCTTGATCGTATCTTAATAGCATTTTTCCAAGGCCTATATCAGCACAGGCCTCCTATTTCTCCTAAAATCTGATGGGCTATTGATTTCTGGATACCTGCTGTGGTTTGGGGTTTTTTAATACCTTTCCTAATTTTGCTTAAGTTTTTTACAATATATTCAGCTCGGGCACTGCCAGGTACAATGTTCATAAGGAGCTCACATTTTACAGCTATTCGGTCATGAATACAGACGCTCTATGAAATTCAAAGTGTTTAAACAAATAGAACAGGATTCCTTCCTGTGCTTACATGGATGGTTAAGAAGCAAAGACTGCTACCAGTTAATTGATACAAAAACTTGTGTAAGGTGACACGGTGCAGTGAAATGTCAGGTCATTCCTTAGACAAGATGCAGTGCAATATTCAAACCTATCTCCAGCTACCTAACCAAAACACAGTGCATGGCGCAATGGAAGGTGAAGTTAGGGAATCTGTGGCTAGCAGACACGCTTGTCAAGAGGTGAACGTTTGTACATGAGACGCCCACAGAAGCACCATTCATCAAAGATACCTTTGGCAGCTCTGCAGTAGCTGCAGGGAACAGATCTCCAGCTGTGGGCTCAGAGTGCAGCTCTGAAACCGGGGCCATCTCTTTGGCTTTGTAGAACCATATGTATCTAACACAAACCGACCTCACAACAGCCTCCCAGGCTGTAACACATCTCAAGTTTTAATTAGGAAGACCCTTAAACCAAGGGTAAAAGCCACCTTCATTAAAAAGGGATGTAATTTAGATGAAAGGTAGTGAACTGCATATGAGCAAGTAAAAACCTCATCTCCAGTGTAAGTGTACTTAAAACATTGGTTGAGAGTGAACTTGAAGTGGGTATTTTTCTAAAAACCAATGATAGCAAGGTCCTAATGGTATCCAGCATTTTCACCCTGAAGTTGCAGAACCTTTTTTTTTTATTTTAGCTCTTGGTTTAACAAACACTCGGGCAGAAGTGCTGTGAACTACCAGCTCTTCCCAAGGAGAATGTTCCTGGTGTAGCCTGACCCTTTAAGCATTCATCCATACCCTCAAATACAAGACTGGAGAATCCAGTTTTATGTTTATGTAGTTTTGTCTGCCTCAGACAGGAAAAGAGAGAGTCATCATCCCCAAAAGCATTATAAAATACAACCTGAAAAGCCAGACACAGCCATACTGATTTGCTTGTTTTGCTGAGTTGGGATGTTTCTGGGTTTTTTTAACAGAATACACTTGAGAACCATTTGTACTCCTAGAAAAATCCAGTGAAATGGTTATTACCATAACAGTTTCCATGTGGGAAAATAAATCTGACACATTTCAGAAGAATTAATTAACAATTATATGTTTATTGCTTGCAAAATCATCTTACAGGCATGCTCAGAATGGAACCTCTCGCTGATCCTTCCTAAACTGCATACCTCAACTGTGGATCATTGCATCAGCCAAGCAATAGTTTCAATAGGAAAAGATATGATACTTGAATAGCAGTAATATTTTGGTATCTACACAGTCCAGCCACACTGACCTCCAGAATCCAGTATAGCTCCAGGACGCTGGGATTTCTAAGAAACACCATATACTTTTCTATAGAAATTGGCAGATGGAAAACAAAAATACAAAGTCTTTCAATACCTCAGGAAGCTTCTTTTAGTCATACACGGTCAGCATTATTTTCCACTTCCTCCAGCCCCTTGCTCTTAAACCACAAGAAACCAGGCAGATAAAGCTATGCAGAAAAAAATGTAGCAGGAGGTGCCAGTATGCTGTAGCATAAAATGCTATCACAGTCCAAAGCCCAAGACACACAGCAAAACAAGCTGCCACTACTGGTTACTACACCACTCTTTATACTTCTTTCCCACATGCAAAGATGTGTCAAATGAGGTTCTGAACACTAACACATTTGGTTCTTCCAAATCCTTCAAGACTACTCCTACAACAACAATGTGTCTTAAATGGATGGGCGCTACAGAGTTACAGTGATTTTATGGAGCTGGTTCACATGAACACATTACTGCTGTTTTCCTTATTCTCCCTCGTTTTTCCTAATGTTGGTTACATATGCTGACTGAATCCTCATTAAACAGTAAGCTGTTTGGGGCAAGGTTATCTCTTTTTCAGGATTAAGCACACCACACAGTAACATACAAGAGCATACGGGGGTTTTATTATTTTATTATTCTGGTACATGTTACAGGACATTCTTCTCAAGGAGGTGAGTGGTATTATTAACTGCAAGGAGAAAATCTTGCGCCATCTGTTCCTTTGGTAATGTTATTTTACCGGAGGAAAAGGAGGAGTTAATAAACAGGAGGGAGCAGAAACATCATTAACTCACAGCAAACAGTCACCTCTTCAGGTACAAAGGCAATAGACAACCTGAGAGAAAGAATAAAGCTCAAGTTTAGCACATATTTCATTAAGTGTGTGAAATCAAAGCACTTGCTTTGCATTTAAAAAACCAACACCAACCAACCCAACCCACAAAACAAATCCAGAAGCCATGCAGGAGAAGCAAAACTAGATTTCTTAGGGAAGTCCACCAGCTTTAAGTACTCATTAGGCGAGATCAAATTTCCACTGAGCAGTCCCATGAAAAGTAGTTTAGGTAAGTGTATGTGAAAGTGAGACAGGACAAAGTCAAAGCACACTAACGTACCAGAACAACTATAGTGCCTTTTTTGTTTCTTTCTGTGGGAAACAACTGGCCCTGAAACCAAATTATTTGTAAAGAGATGCTGCCATTTCAGCCACCTACATGAACCATTCATGTGCAGACTGAGAATCTTCACTGACAGTACTGAATGCCATGTTCTGATTCACACACTGAAAGCTGTTACCAACATTTTCTTTGAAGAAGGTATGGAAAACAGGAGAAGTTCAGGTTAGATCTAAGGCAGAAGCTCTTCCCTGTGAGGGTGCTGAGGCGCTGGCACAGGGTGCCCAGAGAAGC
>JBCJKH010045062.1:11106-31393 GCA_039877255.1 Loriculus beryllinus
CTGAATTGGCTAAACTGTCAGTCTCCTCTTGTCTCCTTCCTCCAGAGGTAAGAAACGTAAAGCTCATTTCCCCTCACATTTTAAACTGTCACTCCCCATTCTACCTCCCTATGCTCTTCACCTCCAGCACCACTGGGTGAGAGATGCCCTGGGAACAGCTCTTGTTAACCATGAATGTAGAACAAGAGAGCAGAGGCAGGATCTACAGGGCACTTTTCCCCCTTTCCAAGGCTTGAGAAGAGGAAGTCCCTTCCCACTATCCCCTCTACCATGCTTTTAGCTCTACAGTGAGGAAACCAATAATAAAACTAAAACATCCTCATGAAGGAATTTCATTGTTGCCAATTCTCATGGATTTATTGTGATTTCACAACTATAGGGTAGTTCTTACAGTCTCAGTTCCTGGAATAAGGATCTTATTTCTAAATTTTAAAGAAAGATTTTGACTTTTGGGGTTATGGAGAAAAAAGGCTTCTTACGTGAAGTGAGTCCAAGGTAAGGAACCAGAAGGCAAATAAAAAAGAAATCCCTAAGGCATGACTGTTATTATTTAAACATCACATTGCTAGGAGAGGGAAGGAGTGTGAATCACAGTTTTTAAATGTTTTTAGGGATGTCAAGAGTTGAATGGGAGAAGTGGGATATCTTCAGAGCTTTTTCTGAATGTGACATTTACTGTTATAGTGACACAATTAACTAACCACACTTAAGGGCAGGAGTATCCATTCTGGATGCAAAACAATTGTGGCTTCTGAGAAAAAGAGAACATTTTTGAGGAAGGCAATTAAACAATGAGATAAAAGAAAGGTCATGCAGGTTCTTTTTTCAATATTTCTGTTCCAGAAAAAGAGTAACTTCAAATCTGCATCATTGTTAGGTGTGCACATAGTACACCAGTTCATTAATCACTATGGGAATGTTGTCTGTCTTGATTATGGAATGGCTCCCTGTCACAAACAACATTTTTTTACAGATTTTTGGGTTTTTTCATTTACTATTTAGGTATTTTCTACTCCTAAGATAATTTTCTGCTGAGGAAGTCCCATTGTTGTCATACAAGTTGGATTTTTTAGCAACAGTTATTGTTTCCTATCAGCAATTCTGTGTTTTGGTACAGAACCAAATTGTCTGTTTTAAATTCCATCTCTGTTATGCTTTCACCAGCATTGCTTACGAGATTGCAATTTCACAGCCCATAATCTGGAAAGACTATAATAGAATCCTCATAAGTGTTTGCGCTGCATTTATAACAAATTACAGGTGATAGAACTGCTTCTTGTGTTCATTATGATCATTTGGTACCATGAGATCTTGTTGCTTTCACAGGCTTGTGTAATTTTAGTGGTGGGTCTGATTCTACAGTGCTGAAAAGTTGATACCTATAGTTGTAAACACCATCTTTCTACCAGATTTTGTGTAGACTGCATGTCTTTACCTGTAAATGTCCTATGTAACATGTTGGGGAGGACTATCATGATGATGGCACTCCCAGAAGCTATTACTCTCTCAAACCTAACCTCTTTGTTTAAGATTAAATATGTATGAGATTTAATCCTAACAGCTCCAGATAGCCATGTATGGCCTTTTAAGTGCATTCCAGTGCTGCTCTCTTCGGCCAGTGTTGTGTGTCCCTAGTACAAATAAAACCAACCATGCTATTTAAAAAGGTTTCTGTTTATGTGAGCTTGCAAGCAACTCTGTCTGAAATGTCTGGAAAACAAAAGAAAAAGCTATTTTTTTTTATTTTTTTTAAATAAAGTGAAGTATACAGGGGTGAGAACACAGTGCATTAAAGATGTAATTCTACTGATCCATACTCCATTCTGAGTTCACAATCATTGACTGTACTATGTACCACCAGCTGGGGTCTGCCACCAACATCACACATCCAGTTTTCCCTGAGGCTTATCTGGATTTCCTTTCAACAAAAGGTGTTGACAACTCTTATTACGTGGAACCAAATTCTTGTGTGGTGTAAATCAATGGAAGTCCAGTGAAGTCAATCTGGCTTTGTACAAGTGAAGGTTCAGTGTGCAGGGACACTGCATATGATTCTTGGAAACCAGTTCTTTATTGAACAGCTTAGTTCAACCTTATATTAGATATAACTTTCTTTTAAAGATGTGGCTAATGTACTATGCCAAGTTTCCAGATGAAAAGAAAATGATTGCAGGCCTCAGTTGCATAAGTAGAGGAGACATTCAACAATTTAGGATCATTACTCATTGTCATATGAGTTTTCAAAAAGGTTTTCACAAAGATGTAACAGATCACTTCAGATACTTCACAATTTAGCTATATATTTCAGTTGGGCTGATGAATTTCTTTTTACCTAATCAGACAGCTTAGTCAGCTGACCCACTATTATAAACGACAGCAAAATAAAAGCCATTTCCTTTTCAGCTGGCCCTAATAAATATTGTAGTAAATGGCATTTTTACTCCTGCTTAATCTCCTGCTCAATTATTAGCTACCTAATTTAGCTTATCATTAAGAAACAGAATACTCAGGTTTTTACATTTAATGGGAAAGCTCTTTTCTTCAGACAGGGATTCTGCAAACTGCATGTCTTTATAAAGTGATACCCTTGTGTTGTCCACCCTGAAGTCCTGGCAGCAGACAAAAGCTCAGGAAATTAAATCACATGCCTACAGAAGTTAGATGGATCTGGATCCTACCCAGACCTTTTAGTCAAGCTGGCAGCTCATTGCTTTGGCCATAGCTGCTGAGGCTTCCAGACCAAGCTTATAATTAACTGCCAAAAACTAACCAGAATTAAAATATAACTCAGAGCAAACAATTGCTTAAACATATGCTTGGGTTTTCCTATAGTTTGGAAATTGTGACTCAGATAAGGTTTTTTGAGCCTGCTGCTGTGAAGAAGCGACTTCCAACTACCTGCATTCATACAGATAAAATTAAGTAACCCAAGCCACAGATCCTGAATCATCATTTGAAACAGGTGCCTGAGGCCCTTCCTGTACATCCCTACCCATAAGGAGCACCCAACACCTGCTTCTGAGCCCTGTAGGGCCCCTGTTAATATTATAGACATTATCAAATACCTGTGTGTCTCTGGTTTTGGTACTTGTCCACTGAACCCTCTTTGGTTTTAAAAGGAGAGCAAACTTCATGTTTTCCAGTTTTCCTAGGTAGGTCTTAGAGAGTGAAAATGTCCATTGTATTGTGTTCTCCAGGGAGACTAATTAGTTATTGGATGCCAGCACATTTTTTTCCAGAGGTATTGTAATCCAAGAAGATGTTAAAACAATGTTTATCGTTTCTGTAACATGTTACATAGGATTTATAAATTTTAAAATTTACATTCTAAAAATATACTGCAAGAAAATGTACACTCTTCTTGTTAGTTAAAGACTCAGTGTGCAATATAAATGGATAAACTAAAGCCAAGATATCACCGCAATGTAATTTAAGGAGGTTTTCTTGGAGAGCACATTGAACACAACTAAGATCCTAAGAGGTGAAGTATGGACTCCTACTTCATATTACCGAAGTTCCAAAAAAGAGATGTTTTATTTTGTTTTGTTTTTTTTTTTAGCTTTGAAAAGAATTCTGAATAGGCAAAAAAATATGTACTTTTCTCAATTTGCCATCATTTTATGCCTTTCTTATAGCATTTTTTTTTTTTTTCTTTATGACTATCTATGCATTTTATTTGGGTGTTTAATGGTTCCCTCAGGGCAGGACCAATTATTTATGACATACTTCTCCATGTAAGATTTATTTGGGAAAACTGTTCCTATGGAAACTGCCGTTTTCAAACAGGCTTGTATTAACTTCAAACAATAGGATTGCATATCCAATAGAGAACACATCTTTTATTAACAGGGATATCCTAATGACTTTGACAACCAAATAAATTGCTCAGAGGAATAAAATTATATATATTCTGTGATACAGAAAAGTGGATATTCAGCTGTTATGTACAAGGAATTAGAGTAACTCAGTTAATCTGAACAAAGTCCAGTTTAAAGGTCTTATAGAATTTCAAAACAAAGCTTTAAAAAATGTCAGTCAGGAATCCGCGCTGGAATGCCATGAAAGGGCATTATCTGTTTACATTACAAACATTATTTGTTTTATTACAAATAAAACACTGGTGTTTTTTACTTTGGAAATCTCAAATTTCATGTGTATGATATACCTACAGTTTAAGACTTCGGCACTAGAATCAGATTGACAGGTCAAGATGCTATAGATACTTGATCTTTGTGGCTTCAGGTTCAAGCTCTTATTATTAAGTTTTTCTTTGTGGTGCTTTGCTATTTGTTCTCTCCTCAGTTTAGCTCCTGCTTATTTTCTGGTCTTTTTAGTCCTCCAGACTAAATAAAACACAGTGCAGTTGCACCATTGCCCACCTGAACAGGTTTTTAATGAAAAAAAAATCATTTTTATCTGCCTGAACAAAAAATTTGCCTTTAAAATATGTAATTTAAGAGCCTACTACATAAATTGTCTTAGTGGTGTTATTGGATTTCTAGAGCTGTAATACCTTGTAATAATCTAGTCAGAAACAGGTCAGGGCAGGTGGAAAAGTGTCTCATAGCAACATCCCAGTCTCTCCAGTTTGGACTCTTCCTTTAGTCCCATGCAGAAATTAATGATGTTATTGCAAAGGCCCTGTTACCTGCCTTCCCACAGGCAAGATTCATAGCCTTGTTTATCTTCTGATTCATCTTCTTAAGAGTGATTCAGAAAGAATAACTTCCATCAGCTTTCCTGCTGGAAATTCATTCTATACACTCAAGTGGCCTTTTGCTTATGTAAATGATTAGACAAGAGCACTTAATTTATAAAAAGAAACTGATTCAGCCTGGAAAAAAAACCCTCACTTCACTATACTGCAGGTCCTGAATATATTGTCACATGTACATGAAAGTGGACAAATATATAAATTCGTATGTACGTTGAACTGCTAAAATTCAACATTGCCAACACAAGAATTAAAAAAATATTGTGAACTAGGTCACCGTAAAAGACTGACTGCTCATTTTTTTAGCCTATCTAATGAGATTGGCTGGAATTGCTTAAGATCTGGGGTGTTTATAAGGAATTACTTTAAACTTCTTTTCTGAATGAAAGCTACTTTACCACTACAAACTGGTTAAAGGACTTTTGATGGAAAAACTTTCACACAACTGGTGATTGAGGTCATCTGATGGGACATCAGGTAAGTTTGGTAGGTAGCCTTGGTTTCTAACTAGCCCTAGAAAAAGAAGATCTTGCTTCTTATTCTGAAAGTCCCTACAATCTTCTCCAGAATTGCCTAAGCTCAGGCAAATAATTGGTCTCTCTTTCAGAGATTACGTTTTTCAGTAGTAGCTGGCAAAACCAAAATAATTTTAAAACATGTAATTGTAGGATATACTATATATAATGCAACATGTAAACAATGAAAATAATGTTGTAAGTAGCTGAAGTTATTTCCGTCCCCAAGGGAAAATGGAATAGGTCCTTCCCCAGCAGGAATAATTGAAAACTGTCCATTCTGTAGGCATATGGGAAAAGTCTCAGCCCAGTTGTCTATCTATTCTATCATAGAACAGCAGGTTGGCAGGGACCTCAAGGATCTCCAACCGTTCTAGGCAAGCATAACCTAGATCACATGTCCCAGCATACTCTCCACTTAAATGCACAGATAGCTTGCTTTTCATCAGCACTTTATCTCTAACAACTGCACTTTTGCCTTTGAACATTTACACAGACACTTAAATGCTGTACAAACTGTCACCTGCAAGATTTATCACATACCCATGATTCACAGAGCAGCATTTTCTCTCTTTTGTCATAAGATGTGGAATGGCTAAATTTCATCTCTCCCGTTTCTCCTCTTTGTTAATATATTTCTATATTCACTGAAAAGGGGATGTGAGTCTTAGTATCCCACATTAAGATTTTTCAGACATTTTCAAGCTCTATTTATGCTATGAGTTTTTAAACTTAGGCTTGTGGGAAGGACAACGGACACTATTGTTTCCTCTGTTTCTGGAAAAATAAAATAAGTTGACTCAACTTGGACACCCGAATCCAAGAAGAGGGTCATGGCTGTGAAAAAGGTGTATTTCTATCCAGTCTAAAATTAGAAACTGTACATTTTGGAGGAAAAATTCCTGAATCTCTATTCTTCTCCAGTTTCCAATGGGCTAGTGTTACCCGATTCTGCAGCCAGCTTGTTGGCTTCTATGTACCTGCTTCTACAAGCCCACACCACCCTCCAAGCAACAGAAAGGGTGGCAATTCCAGGGTTAAAAATTCCCCCATGGAGCCAGAGGCCAAAGTTTTTAACATCTCTGTGTTAAAATGTTCAGCATCTAATCCTTCCTTGTGACCCTTGTATTTCTGTAGTTATCATACTGAACTGGCACTGCTACAGTTTCTTGTACAATATAACAAAGTTTTACTAAAACAGGAGCTGATCGGACACATGGTTAAAAATCGGAAATCTGAAAAGTGAACAGTCAACTTGCCTTTTTTATCTTTGGAGAGGAGAATTAGCAAAAAGGTGATTATTGATGCTTCTTAATATCATACTTCAAGGTCTAAGTATCTGATGAGAAAAAGAGAAAAATAGGGGGAATAACAACAACTAAAACTCTCCATATAACATTCCCCACAAAAATCAAACCAAAACACAAAACACCTATTTTTAGAATACTGCTTGTTTTCTTGAGGTGACACACCATCTTCGTTCCAAGTACATAACAGGTTAATAAAAGTTAAACAAAATTTCATACATTTGAACATTAAAGTATTTTAACTTCCAGGAATTACAAGATAGAACAAATTTAACACATGGCCCAGCATTTTTCATTTATTTGTTCTGTACTTAGAGAATGAAATTAGTCAGTTCTTTACAGAATTATAGTGGCTCCTTTTCTCTGACTTCTGTATTGAGTTTATATCTTTGATGATATTTTTACTTACAGTATTGTTTTTGAAACACACATGTGATATTCATTTGTTGGTTCCAGTATAATCAGCTATAAAAAGCAACCAAAGTGATGATCACTGGGTTGCATTAAATTACTGGATTGATCTTGAAGACCAAACTGAAAAGCTTTCTTTTCAACCGGGATATGTCCTTTAGACGCTTGTCTGCTATAACAATATATATATATTTGTGCTGCTGTAAACATCTAACCATTCCACATGAAAACCTTGAGTTCACATAGCAAAAGTGATTATGAGGAAAAACAGACTCCATGGCTGCTTGCAACCTACACTTAAAAAACCAGTAAGGTCATATTCCAGTTCAGTCTGAGACTTCAGGACAAGAGGAAGCTGAGTGCTCATTTTTGTGCAATTCAATTTCTCGTGCATTTATGCCATAATTTCCAGTTATCTGTCCCGTGTTCTCAAGTATTTATGTTTTCACATGAGAAAGAGTAAAGAAACACTTGACTTACAGCCAGTCCAGGGATGGGGACTGGCTGTATCTGGTGCACAGTATAGAGCATTTTGCCAGCAAATGTGTGCTGATCTTACCAAACATGAATCTGTGATGCTTATACTTGGCACCTGCCTTGGCTGCCAATCAGATTTTCATGCAAGTCAAGCTATTTATTACGATCTCAGTGGAGAATTATTTCTCTTTCTTGCCTTCCCATCCATGTTTCTTACTCATCACTAAAACCAGCTTTTATTCTGCTGAAAGATGAGGAAAATTATTGGGGAGGGAAAAAAACCCAAACAAAATAAGATTTCTATGGAACAGTGTTCCACAACAGATCTGATTGAGCCTGAATCTTCCCAGTTTTAGTGTGCGCAACAAAAGTCTTCTACTAAAATAAGTATGATACAACTAATAGCCCAATGGAATATAAAGGTGTCTGCCAGAAGCTCATTTTATTTGAACAAATTGGATTAAAAGAGCAAGAAAAGGAAGATCTTCCTCCCCTTCCTCTGGGGAAACATTTGATATAGCTTTAATATTACAAAATTCTTTGATGCTATCATGATAGGTGCAATGAAAACCACTCATGTTTCTTTGCAGTGTTACAAAGTGGACTAATTTGAGGCCAAAATGGAGAGCTTATTTTCACCTTTGTTGTGAAGACATAAATACATCTAGCTCCTTGTCAACCCCATATAACCTATAGGGGTTAGATGACTGGGAGAAGAAAGAGAGTATGAGCTCAACTGCATGAAATGTAGAAGGCATTGCATAAAGAAGGGTGAGGTGAGTACCATGAAGAAAATCCTTTTGGAAAAGAAGGGAGAATGGTGTCAAGCAGCTGTTTTGGTTTTGTTTTGGTGGTGGTATTTCGGGTGATTTTTTTTTTCAAATTTGGAGAAAATTAACTTGCCTTGAAAAACATAATGGAATCTTGACTGTGTGAAAGCAACTTACTTTTGAAAGGGATCAGATGGAAATACAGCAACCCTTGAATGTTCTACTTAAAAACAATTGATGTCTGTGTTAAAACCTGACTAGGAGATTCACAAATCCTCCTGACCTTCTTCTAAGGATTTCCCTGGTGTGACTTTAAAAATGGCAGACAAAGTCCATATTAATCATCACCTAAAGCTATTGCAACACTATTCATATTATAATTTGGTTGTGGTTTGGTTTTGTTCCCTATTTTGTTTTGGTTTGTTTGGGGTTTTTTGTTTGTTTGTTTTGTTTTCCCCAGGAAATCATTAGTTAATAAAACTGTGCTAACCTTTCCATTCATTTTGATATTGAAGCAAGCATTACAACCTGGAGAACTCTAAGATGTGCAATTAAGGGAGAGTGTGAATAATACATATAAACAATCCTAAGTGCATGGTTAAACCTTGAGTAGGAATACAAGGTCAGTTTTGGTTAACCGTTTGGATAAATTTAGTTTTTAATGGAATCTAGAACCAACAGAAGTATTTCCTTTTTTAAGGCATTCTAATGGAAAAATAACTAAAAGAAATATTGTCTTAAAATGTAAGCACGAAATTGTTGGACTAAATCAGCAAATGAGAATATGAAACTCAGAAGTCTAGGCTTATTATTAAAACTAAGAGAAATTCAAAACATATGTATGGCAGAGAAATAAATGAGAAACCAAATTCTGAATATAGTTACACCCATAAAATTTCAGTGATCATACTTGGGCTATCTGGTGATAGATTTTTAAAATATTGCCTTAGTCAAATAAGGAGGTGGTTTTCTAGTAGGTTACAAATACATTTTCATGAATTGTAGGCGTCTTTTTAAAATAACAGTTTCATGCTTTAGAAAATGAATATTTGCTGCAGATTTTTTTTAACAAAATATCTTAATAGTGTAGGAGCTTAATTCAATCTTCATACAGATTTTAAGTGCATGAGTGAAAGCTATTACAGAAGCATGCTTCTAAACAACAAAGCATATACAGAAGTCCATTTTACATTTAATTGTCAGAACAGGCAAGCTACTTCCAACAAAGCACAAAAATAATGACTTTAGATAGAAATCATTCCCCTTACAAAAATCTACATGGGAGTCTATTTTCATCTTCTGATTCAATTTACAAGAAAATCGTATTCAGAGATATGCAGAACAGATTAACGTTCCCCTTAATGGACTTCAGTAGATTACAGGAAGCAGGTAGCTTCAGCAAGACTGATTACCACTGCATGGCTCCATGTTGCAGTCAGATCCACGTTATATCCAGAAATAGGTCTTTCTTGCCTGTGCTGCATGTGTGTATTTGCACTGGAGATGGAGGAAAAGTAATCTGGGGTAAGAAGAGCAGGTTAGGTATAGGAGTGAGCCGCAGGCAATGTCTCTTCTCCAGCAGTAAGGAAACTTAGGGAAAATATGTATATTTGAAATGGCCAAAGTGTAATCCCATTTATATTTTATATTAGCAGTGTTACTTGAATTTGGGAAAAAAATGCTAATGGCAAATTAGAGCTCTGTTATGTATTCCACAGGAATAGTGGTATGTGAAGTAATTACACTCCGCTATAGAGTTGCCAGTGAATAAATAATAATTAATGGTTTGTTTTAATGTGTTGTTACAATTTTGATGTCAGCGTTTGGCCTGAAATAATGGAGAACTATTTTGAGTCATTACTGAGCATGTGCCATTTTTATTTCTAGTGGTAAACTACCAAATGTGAAACTGGTCATTGAAAAGCTCCAAGGGAATATTAAAGCAAGCATACTAAATGTGTTTATTTTAAGCAGGGTTAACAGGAAAATGGATTTTAAGATGCACATATCTTATATGAACCAGAGAAAATATTGTTTATTTTCTGTGGTCCACATGATAAAAATAGAGAGAGGTAAGGAGGAAAGTACTAAGTGCCCAGCACCTAATACTTTCCCTCCCTAGTAGAGAACTTTGCTTGTGCTAGTAAGAAATTACTAGTAAGAGTATTGAGCGGTGGACAGAAGTTGATTGCTTCCATGTGTCATCTTCTCCTTTTGTAAGAGATGTCCAAAAGCAACCTTCAGCGGTTTTTTAGCCATTTTCTCTCATCCTTCTATCTTTTTGTACCAATAGGATAAGCAAGAAAAATAGAGAAATAATAGAGAAAGATTCAGAAGAACTAAACAATTTGCGAAGAGAAATTCTGTGTCCTTCCAGTTTCTCAGGAGAAATTTAAGCACCTAGTACAAGATGTCTGAAAATTTTTACTTCTGTTATTTCTGATTTTTTCTGTTTAATATTTACTTAATTAGAAGAAATATTTCATGTTGTATTTATTTTACTGTGCTAAAAACCTGACAACTGATCAATATTGTCAGTAGTCAAATAAGACTTGAGTCTCACAATCTCTTATAGAGGTAAAGAATCTAGAAGAACGTGGGTTTGGCCTGGCAAATGGAAAAAGCTGAGCTTCTTATTTGTGAAAATAAGCAAAAACCAGGATTAATTAACTGCCTTTCTTAGGACTTTAGACTGGGAAAACTCCTCTGGGTTCTTACAGTATCTACCAGCTGCTGGTGCTTGCCATTGCCTGTCCTTTTGCAGACATGACAATCTTTATATAAGCATCTGAAAAGGCTCCCCCTGCCCTCTCTCACCTGTCAGCCCAAACTGCCTTTCATTATGGTTTGACAGTGTACACAGGTTATATTGTCCTTTCAGCCTGTAACAGGTTTAGAGGTTGAGCATGGAAGAATGAAAATGTCTATGATACTTAAATTATTATTTGTACAAATGGGTCTTTGGTATTTTTCCTATGGTTACTCACATCTCCCACATCTACACACCCTGTGAGTGTACTAAAACTCAGATAAAAAATCCAATTATTTTTGCTGCTAAAATATGACCATCTGGTCAAATTATGCTTGTCTTATTCCCTTACTGTGAACAGGCACAATTGTCTTTCATCCTGATTAATACGAAATGTTAACCTGAATTTTTTATGTAGAATAGTTAATCTCCTTTTTTTTTTTTCAGCTTGTTTTTATATCAGGCAATACTTTTTCATTTGTTTGAATGCTTTTAATTAAAAAATATTTCTAGGTGCACAAAATCCTATTCTGACCACAGGAGAATTGATAAGAAATGGACGTGTTACTCTTGTGAGGTTCGTATGACATTGCATGATACACTACAGATAAATTTTCTTCTCTGTCATGTCCTGAAAGGAATTGTTTAGGATGACCTCCCTCCCCCTGGGATCTACAGCCAAGTTTTATGGTACCCTTGTACTAAGTTAAGGAGAAACGACAGCAACTAATCAGTCTTATGATCTATTTAAAAAAAAAAAATGCAAGGCATGTGGTTAGACATAATGACTAAACAATGATTACGTTAACTCAATCAGCAAGTCCCATGACATGAGTTTTTACTTAGATCTAGTCAATATTCAATGAAAAAGAAAGAAAAGGAAGAGGAAAGAAGAAATATCACCATTCATGGATCCAGCAACATCTTGTTGGTCCTCTTCATCCAGGGTATTGTCAGGGGTGGCAACTCTCCATTTGACTCGAACCCTGCACTTTTGGGTTGTTATCCATAATTTGTATACTAAGTGTAGAGAGGCATTAATAAGATAGTGATGGACATAGTTTGGTGAGCACATGCACAGTTCCAAAGATGGAGCAACCCAAGGGTCCTCCAGATGGTGGTTGTTCCTCACATCATGGTGTCTGCTTTTAGACTCCATTCTCTGAGTCAGCTCATCTTTGAGTCATCGTTTCACATTCCTGTGGATGCTTGTCAGATTCAAAAAAAGGGGTCAGAACAATTCTGTCTATGCAGTATCATGGGCAAACATCCTTGTTGATTGATTTGTTTCTGCTCAAGGCCTCCCATGGTCAAATGTAAACGGTGCCTGAAACAAGCAGTTTCCTGTCTCTGACTCTTCCACTATGGAATGCAAGAGGTGTTTGAGACAAGCTCAGTTTCCAGCCTCTCCCATTCTGGAAGCCAGGTACTTTTATATAATATATGAGATATGTCATCGTATAGGTTTAATGGTAAGTACCATTTTTTCTTTCCCCTTTTAAAAGAAAGTCAGAAACAGAGCAATTACCTTTTAGCTACTTTACTGCTTTGCCGAACTGGATCTGATACCCATTTAGCCCTGGAAATTTACCTTTTCTGGAATCCCAAATAAATAGGAAGAAACAGCAGAATTTTTTTTTTTTTTTAAAAAAAAGATTTACAGTTGTGGTATGAAAACAGGGAACTTTAATTTGCAGTAGATGTCATCAATATGAGCTTTGTTTTTCTGGGAGTAATACATAATACTAAAAGAAATGTTTAACGGCTGCCTTAATTTCAGTTAGCTTGGTCAGTGTTCTTTTGGGCACACTTTGTAAGCCAATGGGGCATTATTCTTCCAAGTTTATTGCTATTTTCTCTGTAGAACCTCCAACTTGTGCTTTCCATTAAGAATGGTGTTATCTTCTAAGTAGCACATTTAACATGTAAGCTCTCCTCTTAGAGTAACAGTTTCCTCCTACAGGCTGTACTTGCTTTTGTTTTTATGAAGCTTTCCAAATATAGTATGATCAATTCTTCTAAAAATCCTTGTGTCTTCAATCTGTTCTCCTGTGTGGCTGAAAAATCAGGCACAATTTTTATTTATTATTTCTGCATCTTTTGACAGTATATTTTGTGCTATTTCATGATCTTAATTCAGAATCCAGAAATCTATTTAATTTCTCAGGATATTTTGAATTATTGTTTTTTCCAAAATGAAATGTGTTTTGCTTTATAGCAACATCTTTTTCTAAATAATCTATGCCAGTCACATTCAGGCACAGAGTTTAGATTCCTGTTTCGTGTTTGGGAACATTTTTAAGAGAGAATAAAAAAATACTTCTCTTGTGTTTATTTCAGTTGTTCCCTTTGTTTGAAACTAATCCCAGCTGAACAAGTTTAGATGGCTTACCCATTAGATCTTCATTAATTTTAAGTTAATTCTTATGCTTGATGAGCATTTTCACTGATCACTTTTATTCTGGAATAGAAAACATGATTGTTTAACTGGTATTGTTTTGCCAACAAGCAAAACAACTTAAGCAAAGGAGAAGCCAGGAAATTTTTCATACCAGTAAGCTTAATTTTAATTCCCCAGAAAAGTTCTGGAATAAATAATCAAACTGACCACTGAAAAGAAATTAAGGAGATGGCAAAAGCCAATATGGATTTGTGAACAAATCATGTTGAATTGATCTAATTTCAGCTGAAAGCAGAGCATGACATCTCATGGGCAGGAGAACCACACATGATGTTATTGTAAGCAAATAAGGAAATGTGTTCTGTATATGGGTAGGGTAAGTTCAAAAATGTTGTTTCTATCACCTCTCTTTATTTTCTATATTAACTACTGTAAACATTTAACAGACCCAACTTTTCTTGCAGCTTTATACTTAATATCTCTTGATTTTAACAAAGATCCATTGATAACTGCTTCCTAGGTGCATTTTTATGTACCTCTCAAATTATCCTAGTTATCCTCAAAAATACCTTTTCAAAATCCAAAACTTCCAAATCTAACTAGAATACTTGCTCCCATTTCCTCCTTGGCTTGATTCTGTTTATGCACGCAGGAGTTCAGCTAGCAAAACCAAATTGCCATGCAGTGCTAAAACAGAAAGTCAAAGCCAGCAGTAACTAGCAATACTACAGCACCCTTAGCTCCCTGTCCCAGGGTGGCAGATACAAAACAGGGGCCACAGGAATTTGTAGTGAACACAAGAATCAATATGGGAGGTACGAGGTAGGGACAGTTAGAGCTCGGAGTAAAGAAGCACCCTTTTGAGAGCTGTGGCTATGATCAGCATAATGAACATTTCTCGCTACCAACCAGCAGCCCTGTTACTGTTAGGTTTTCAGTGATTGAGTCAGGTTGTGTTACTGTCCCTGATCAAAGTGAGCAGCTGATGGAATAAACATGCTTACCTTATGGTCTGCTTATAATAAACACCCGCAATACTGCTTACTCTAGCTGTGGGCAATTCAGACTGCTTTCTCAAGTTGTGTTTGCTAGAAATCAATTCCTAATGAACAGTGTAGGTGGAAGATAAATGAAAACATCCTATCAATACTGGAAAAATGTCATGAAGTCTTATCTGAGCTTCATCATCAACTCGCCTGGCTGAGTGTGAATCCCCACACATTTTCTCTTTTCACCATGACAGTAGCAAATAAGCCTTACAGTATTTCTCTGAGGAGAGCATTCCCTCTGGTTGCCATAAGAAAAATAACAAGTATCTCGTAATGTAGTCATTTTCATTGCTTACTATTCAATTAAGAGATAACAAGAAAGTGATTTTATTTTTTTTTCCAGGAAGATGGACAGTTTGCTAGCTGAAAGCTCTGATACTGTAGGTAAATGACTGCATGGCACATGCCAAAACAAATGTTATTTATCAAGCAGCTGTTTCTACCTTGCTTTCAAAAGGGAGCTGGAGTTGAAAAAGAAAAACAACAAACTAATGGAAACCCCAGCTTTTAGCAGTTGATATTTCAAAATTTTAAACATCCAATATCCTTCAATGGGCAAGGTTCCTAAACTTTTTTAAACTTCTTAATAGAGATTTTAAGACTCTCACAGATGGAAACCTTTATTACAGAAGCTATATTTCCTAGATGACAAGTGGAGAGCCTCATCCCCTGTGAAGTCAGCAGCTGGGGTAAGATTAATTAGTGAAGCAGAGAAGGTTGTTGTGCCTGAACTATAAGACAAAGGGAAAAAAAATCCTCCCTCTTAAGATGAGGCTTCAAGAGGAGCATAAATAACTTTTTTTTTTATGACCAACACTGAAGTTTCACTTGCTTATTCAGAGTTGATATATATTTTAGATATAGAGGAACAGCTGAACAAAAGTGATAGTCAACCACATAAAAGTTAGAGTAAGCTATAATATTTTTTTTCAAGACAGTTCTCACATTTACCGTCATGAACTTAGAGTTACTTATGTTGGAAAACTGCTATTCTAGTGTGGGTTATCTATGACTACATCTACAAGTTTTATGTATACTTAATCTTGAAGCTGAATTTTAACTCATATTTGTTGTCACATAGGGCTGAATTTCATAATTCACTAAAGAGGTGGCTAATCTAATGAAGGTGAAGAACTGAGCCTTTGTTAAAACAGGTACGGTATACAGCTGGCATGTGTGGTCATCAAATTAATGCTCAGTATATCCTAAGAACTTTCTTATTTAAATGGTTATTTAGCATTATTTTTTATATATGTGCATGTATATCTATATATATACACTTAGATCTGACATCTCAAAAACATAATGTCCTTAACTATAACAATTCTCTTTGTTCTACATTTCTTGTGTATTTGTTTGGGTTTTAGTTTGTTTTGGTTTTGCTTATTGCTCTGGAGAAATGGAAGGCTAGGGAGAGCCCCCTTTTGACCATCTTCTCATTGTTTGTGTTGTTTTGCCCTTTCCAGGCACTCACAGATAGTAGGGTATTTGGGTAGGGGTGCTTTTTTACATGTTTCTGTAAAGTTCCTTCTGCTCTTTCTCCAGAAGAACAGATAAGGAAGCAAACAAGAGAAAACAAACCTTGCCTGGCCATAGCAAGGAACATGGCCCCTCATTTAAAACAGAAACTTTTCTTTGGGAGATCCAGGGGAAATGCTGCTCTGTTACATGGTAAAATAGCTTCCCAAGTGAACAAACAGAAACCCTATCACGTGAAACAATTTAAACTGAATTGCACTAGCATACATACCACAAGGAGTACTTTTGTATGGTCCAAGGGATAAGTAAGACAAGTTAAAGGTCTTTTCCATATCTTTTGGTATATTGACCCTTTGGAAGCAAATGTACCTGAGAAGAAGCTTAGCAATGGCATAAAAATACTGTGTGTGTGGCAACCAGCAGCAAATTAGGGAATTAAATGTTCTTTAATATAGGATAATGCAACAAAAATTGAGGAAAAAGATACGGGATTGATATTCAGAAGACTTTATTACCACGTAAAGTAATACAGTCCTAGGAAACAGGCTGACAAGGGAAATAGTCAAAGATCCTAAGAAGATTTACAGCCAAAATTGAGAAGTATCTAAGCTGGCTATGGGGGATCATGGCTGAAACAGGAGCTAGCTAGCTCAGTGCAAAGGTACAGTCTGGAGTTATTGTCCTCATTCACGAGGTACTGTGTTCTTCTGTCTTCCTAGTCAAATGTAATCTCAGTAAGCATTTGATGGTTTGGTTCTTTTGGTTGCTTGTTTGGTTTTGTTTGTGTTTTTTAAAATCTTCAGAAGTACACAAAAGCTATGGCATTGTTGTTGTTAGAAGTGGGAGAAGCCACACTGTATCATGGCGGGGAGTTCCCAATGCAATTTGCAACCTTGGGGGAGAATTTAACCTCCAGGATGCTGAATATAATATGCTGATGCAAATACCTGTGAAATGATTGCCGCTTCCTTTGGGCCAGATTACTGCCTTCTATTTATATAGCCTCTAAACTTCTTCCAGTATTAGATTCCTTTCACTTACCCTCTGGTATGTACATTATGTCATCTTCAGCTCACAATGACAAATCCACAAGGGGTGTCAAAGAGTATAGAAGTCAAGTGTCAGCATGTTGCCAGAAGCCTGAAGGAGCAGGACTCAAGGAGGATTTGCCTGAAGGTTCTTAGCCAGAGGACTTTATTTGAAGATGCATTCAGCTGTAAATATAAATTGAACAGAACGTGATTCTTTTACAAGGTTTCCTCTCTGTATCAGTCACTAAAATGAACTCAAAGAACAGAGGATTTTATTTCTTTTAGGTGTTGACCACTGACTTTAGAGAAATTGAGCAGGAGCTCTCCACAAGTTGTCTGTACTCCCTGGAAAGATGAACCTGTAGGACTGCTTTCTCTTAGTGCCTCTATCTGCAAGAATAATTTTGTAGAGTGGTTTTATAATATGTATTTTTCCTTACATGGGATCTCCCGAGGTTAATAATCTTTCTGGGTTTTGCAGCTTTTAAATCAAGCCTTAGTCCTCTCTGTGAGAAAAAACACAGCTTCCATATAAACCAGGGCAATGCTAGTGTAAGGGGTGGTGGATGAAGGATTTCTGTGATATTAATAAGTCTTTGTTTATGAAAGTGTCATAACAAAAAAAAAAAAAAAGCACAAAAATAAAAACAATAAAAAACCCCCAAATACCACTCTTGTAAAAAATTAATTCACAAAACAATTCGTAATGCAAATCTTTCTTCTACAGCGTGCTTGATGAATTATCCATTACAAAATAGCTCATTTTAAAATTGAAGTCTGCAGAATACTACATTCCCTCTGGACTGGGAGCTCTACGTACGCTGTCTCATAGGGGATAAAAAAGTAATTACTGAAGATCACCCTTTCCCAGACAAGTGCTGTGGACTGTTCGACCACTCATTTACAATTTAATCCCAGAGTGCTCACTGAAATAGGGTTTTAGGTGCTAAGTGGAGGGGCTAACAAAATGGTTTTTTAAATTAATTTCACTTGAAAAAAAACCCAATAAACATACTTTTAATTATGTGGTAGAATTGAAGTTGTTACTTTTGTGGGGGAAAGGGGAAGACAATGGAATAGGATTTAATTACTATTTCCTCTCTCTCTCTCTTTCACACATACCAACTGCTTCCTGGTTCAATATGTTTTCTACTTTTCTCTTAACATGTAGATTATATTAAGTGAGAAATAACAGTTTACTGTTGCACTAGCTGCAATATTTGAAACTTTCCATAGATAAAAAAATGCATATTGCCAACTTTTTAGCACTGCTCATTTAAACCATCTGAGATTCTGCTTTTTGTTGTGGCCTTTTTCTCCCATTTCCATTCATTTCAAATAACATTGCTGAAAATGTACTGACACTCAGATCGCAAAGTTATTTCAGTATCAATCTTTCTTTGAAATCAATGTGATTTAGATTCCTAACTGCCTCTGAGCAGCAAAGAGAGAAGGATACAGTAATCTACAGAGTAAAACAATCCCAATTCAAATTTCAAAATTCAAGAAAACAAAACAAAGCAAACCAAACAAACAAACAAAAAAAAACAAACCCCACAACAAATGAACAAAAACCAAACCAAATCAAACCCCCAAATGTTGATAAGTTGATTCTTCCTCTTTGGTAATTTTAATATGAGTGAAACATTGTACAACAAAGAACACCCAGGTGATGTATTTCCCTGTCTTGATCTAAATAGCATCCTTCAGTCAGCAGTGAGCATGCATTGGTCTTACTTCTTTATCCATCTCAGCTCTTCCACCTTTTCTCTTCCTGCCAATTTGCATTTCTTTTTTAGGAGGACAGTTTTTCCTTACAACTACAATGTGGTTCCATACAGTTACCTTAGAGGACTTACCATCTTCAGTTCACCAGATACACTGCAGTCTCTCTTCTGAAAGTCTGTCAGCCATTTTAAATATCATATAAAACAGAAAGATTAACTGATTTATTTCTTTTGGCTTTCCTTCTGTGCTACTTCCAGGACTTTAACAGTCTCTACCTGCCTTTCTTCCTACTCTGAGCCTGAGGCTTCACTTCAGCACTTTCTATCCTCTCACCTGTACAGGCTCTTCTGTCCAGTTCCCCATGACGTTTCTGCTGTATTATTACTCTGTGTTCATGAGTTTCAAGCTAAAAACTTGATTATTGCACCTAGTTAATTAACAGAACCTAAAACTTGTATCATAGATTCTTTTCCTGTCCATACACTTTTATATTCGCATTTGTCCAAATTCTGTCTTACCAGTCATGCTGACAAATCTCACTTTAAATCACTTCTGTGCTTCTCTTCACAGAAATCCAGGTTTTTCTTCTGACCTTCAAGATATTGCAGACATCCATTTCTTGCTGCTTAGCTGCTGCAGTTATCTTCTTGTGTGAACTTTCATTCTGACCCTTTATGCCAATGTATCAAGATTTCAAGGCTTATTTGGTGCCTGATTTCTGTTACTGACTTCACACTCTTTTGTGCCAATACATTATGCATAGTTTCATTGCTCTGGATTAATCTGTAAGTCTGCAACAACCTCCTTCTTCAAATTCTGTTTGCTTTCTTTTTATTATAATAGCAATACTATTAATTAATTTAATAATGAAAGCTGTATCAAGAATACCATTCTCTGTATCTGTCTAGTTTTGAGAGATTCAGAAAATGTATATACACACATACTAACCCCTCTAAGTATATGAATAATTTCCTGCTATCTTCATTTTGCCTTGTTCTTTAGTGCTTATTGAGCATCCTGGTTAAATAAACAAATCAAGCCAAGGCCCTTCATCCTCAGAAGCTACATCTAGTTCATTCTTCAAACCAACAGATTCTTTCTATTGTTTTCTTATTATGTCTATTTTAAAATTTATTTTTTCTGTCCCCTGGGACAGAAGCACAAGCAGATATGTATTTCTCCCCATGCCGACAGCTTAATTGAACATTAAGTTAATAATTGAACAACTATCCTTTTCTGTGCTATGAAACACCTTAAAATCCATACAATTATTGGGTTTTTGTTGGTTTTGCGCATGTGTTTCCCTTCCCCCCCACCCTCAGGGGAAAGAAATTCAAACATGAAATCTGACAAACAAGTTAGAAGATGAATTCCTTAATACAGTGTTGGCTATAAGCACATTTAAGTGCATCTTATTAAAACTGAAGGGGACGTAAGAAAAGCATATATGTAACCTGAAGATATTTATTCTCTTGCTTCTCTAGAACTGGAAAAATAATATAAGGAAGAAGGCATGTATGTAAAACAAGGCAAGTAGCCACTAGAATTTTATGGATTTTCTTGTTGTGAAAATTTACTTTATTTAGCAATGATACTATCGTGGTTTAAGCCCAGCTAGTAACTCAGAACCACACAACAGCTTGCTCACTTCCCCCT
>JBCJKH010045063.1:2416-20994 GCA_039877255.1 Loriculus beryllinus
CCAGTATCTAAATATAGGAGAAATAAAAGCAATATATAAATATTGGCAGTGGTGTTCATTCCTGGCTGTAGACTGCAGGAAGCAGTGGAGTGCTGCTGAAAATTGTGGAGAGCCAGGGCACTACTGGTCTCTGCTCTGTGTCTCTACAGAAACCTTTAGTATGTGATCTCATAAATGCAAATGATGTTTATAACAGTTATTTTAAGGTTCTTCCCTCTCTCTATTTGCCAGCCAGGATTGGCACAGCAGCAGAACAAGCAAGCGAGGCACACAAGCGTCCAAGAATGTGTGCCATAAATGTATAGTGCCAGCTTGTGCCTCCCTGGTCGTAAATTCACAGGCAGAGTGCCCTTGTGGAGCTAAACCTTATTCCTCATATTTTTGTTGAGAGGGTCCCTTTCTCAGCCCATTTCCTTCACCCCAGAACATACCCTCTGGAATCTCATATTTGCTGCTATTCCAGTAATAGGTTTTTATTAGCTGAATTCCTTCCAAAGAGCCTAGGTGCATGCAGCCATCAGGCCAGTCTTTCCAGAAAACAGCAGGCTAGCAAGTCAGCTAAAATAGGGGATTATAAAACCCCAGGTTGGGTAGGAAAGAGTAAAATGCATAGCATGGGGTTGTACTATCTGCTTCTGGTCATCATCAGGCTCACTTTCAGTCCCACACTGTTCTTGTTGCAGTATTTGGAGATTTCTGAACTTCTAATGATGCTGTCAGCACTTACTCTACTTCTAGGTAGCTAAGAGGTATTACCATTTGCTGCCTTTTCCATTCTGTCATTAAAGAGGTATTTTTAATATACAGGTAGTTCCTTTTCACCAATCTAGACAACACTGAGAACAAAAATACATTCAATAAATCCATTTAGTATGAATTACTGACCCAATTCTGCTGAGTATGCTTTAAAGTATTATTGATGAAAAGGCTAAGGAAAATAAAGCCTTAAAAACTGTCTTTCTGAAAGATTTCCTTATCCAGACTTATCCTATGCCGTAGTCTGTATTTTAGCACAGGAATTTTGCCTGCCCTCCATCACACTGTGTCTTACCAGAGTGTCAAAACCAAATCACAGTGATCAGCAGTCATATTGGCCATCTTAGAGCAGGTCACAGCTCCATCTGCTCCTGCAAAACAAAGATGAAGCTGATAAAGAAGATGCAGAGCTGGAGAGGGTGTTAGCAAAGGATCTAGAAGAACAGGCCAAGATCACAGGCCACTGTGCTGCAGGAAATGTGAGCACATAGTCTGTAACACTTCCTGCTCCCAAAGACATCCCTGTCTTAGCAGACAAGTGAGACAAAGGAATTACCATTATCTCCACTTTACAGATGGAGAAATGAGTTAGTAAGAGATTTAACTAGCTTGTCCAAGGTCACTCAGAGAGCCTGACAGGCACAGAACTCAGACCTAGATTTTCTGAGTTCCCAAGGAAGGATCAGTGTCGGAGAAACAGTGTCCTAAGCTATGTTTCTTAATAAAAGAATCTTGTATTAAAACGTTACAGAAGTAAAAATGCAATTTCTTTACCTTTCAGTTTGATTAATGGATTCTTCACAACACAACAATAACGCAAGTTCCTTTTATAATATAGGATATTTGAATCATTGTTTGGTGTGGGGGTTTTTGTTGGGTTTTTTTGGGGTTTTTTTTTTCAGAAAGTAATGATGGGGAAAAAAACCTTTGATTAATTTCAGGTAGATTTTGTTTTCCCCTTGTTTTTTGGCCTTTAACTTCTAGGTATCAAATAGGTATATTTTAAAGTGCTGGGATTTGGCAAGATGGTGAGCCAGCTAGCACGAGACCACCCTTTATAGATAATGTAACAGTAGAACAAATTGAGTTTCCAGACCTTAATCCTCTAAGAAGAGCTGAAACCAGAGGGGAAAACTTCCACAGTGTTACTCAGTTGGTTCACCCTATTTGATTGCCGGTCAGTACATGAACCCTATTTTAGAAGTGATGTGATTTCTATCTAAAATAAGCTGTTTACAATGTTCTGTGAGCTATTACTGTGTGAATGCTAGTTTCTGAAGTTCTTGAAAGAAGTCTACATTAAAGCAACATTCAGAAGATTGTAGGATTGTTTTGTATTCTCTCTGAAATGGAATGTGATTTCATCTGCATCAAGCTGATTTATATGGAGTTATTTTGTTGTTTTGCTTTTGAGCATTTTATGAACTCCTAGAGAGATTATTGACCCCCGCTTAAAAAGTCTGTGATGAGAAGATACGTACCAGTAGTAGTCTTGCTATTAGTAATGATGACCATAATAGGCATAAATTCAGCTGTTCTTTTGAGGAGATGAAACATTTTCTTTACTTTTATATAGGCCTAAGTAGAGTTTAAAAGCAAAGGTGGGGAGGGGGTGTCAGGATTTTCTGCACGTTCCCTTCCACTGTAATATTGCTGTGTACAACAGCTGCAGAAAACAGGATCACAGTCAAACTGGGATACTCAGTGAAGAACAGCCACTAATGAATAATCGAAGGATTCATTTTTCATTATTTTGTTGGGAGGTTATGTATTTATTTGATAAAACCAGGTGCATAATTACTGGCATTCTCCTTATAAGGAGTACAAGGAGTACATTCAGGACAGCACCTTTATTGTCCGTGGGAAATGAGTGTGTGGTTAATAGAAATGTAATTTAAGCACAACAGCAGATTTTCTGTACCAGGGCCTAAGGCTCTTGCCCTGTGCAACACAGAACCTGGTACTGAAGCTGATGTAGAGGTCTGGCTTTGTTAACACCATGCCCAGGATAACTAGGCTGAATGAAAAGCAGGGAGAAGGGGACAGTCATGTTAGCACAGTCAATGAGTTTCGAGGCCTGGGCAAGCATTCCTACATTGCTTCTCTTGGCAGTTTGTTTTCATTGTAAGAAGTCACAATATAGACTAAGAGATGGGTCACAGGTTCCCAAAGATGAGAGCTACAAGGCCCTGAATCTATCATTCTGCTTTAGATGCAGACATAGTCACACTGTCATTTACTGATTATTTGACTTCAGTGTGTCATTTGGGAGCTGGACTATATAGTCTGGGCTCAGAGATGGGCCATTAATGCAGATTCTTGCCTCTCTGCTTAAATCTAAGTCACTAAGGAACACAGAAATATACCCAAAGTCAGGCAGCAAGGCCTGGTGTGAAGTGTGACCAAAAACTGGGAAAACTGCAAAACCATGTTCCCCCAAAGGCCATTTGTATAGCTTTGTGACAAAATATGGGCTTGAGAGGAGCATTACTGCAAGGTTTTTTCTCCTGCACTAATGTAAAGTGTATTAGAATAGTTGTGACACTATTTTGTTAAACTAAAAAGAACACTAGTCAAAAAGACTGCATGTTCCTAAGATCATCACATGTAGATTAAAGCCTCATCTCTTATGCAATGACTTATGTATGCCTATCATCTCTTCTCCTAGATCTTCTGCATAGCAGGACTGGTGTATAGGCTTCATGAGATGCAGAAAGATGACAGAAATACATAAGTGTTTTGATTTACCTATAGTCTTCTTTCTTCCTAATCTAGGATTTAGTGGGTTTATGATGTGTTATATATCATGTGTCTGATTTAAAATAATTATTTCGATAGTCATTCTTGTGATTCCACTTGTCTATGTTTCAGCACTCTTGTGTTGATATGTTAGAATTAGTTATATCTTTTATTAGCTCAACAGTGCTTTGCTTCTGTAAATATAATTCAAGACCTGTAATTTTCTTTATCCTTGGTGAGATTAATCACTATATGCACTTTTTTTACTTGTGCTCTGCTTGGGTAATGGAAACGTTCCAAAATGCATATATAACATATTTCATGGGTTTATTTTGATAGAGCATATCACCTATATTAGACTGTTACCGATATTAGGTTGTTCTTCGTTAAAGTTTATGGAGCAACCCTGCATTTCACGTATTTTCTCTTGCACATTTCTTATACATGCACACACCCTCAGAGCCGTGGAATTCCAAGGCTCAGTCCCAAAGGCAACCAATTCACCTGTGATTGCTTTTTGATTTCTTTCTTGTGCTTTTTTTTTCCTCAGTTTTCCTCTTATGCCTGTTGTCTTTTGTAATTTGGTTTCAAGGACATTTTTGATACAGGTTTGGCAAATATGTTCCTCTTACAACATTGCTGTGGAGTTTCTTTCTTTTTATTACTGCATGTTTGTTCTGTAATACTGTAATGTGATTATTTGTCCATCTACTTTTATTTTTAAGTGTCTGAATTCATAGTGTTAGGGCTTGACTCCTACCTACCTTACACTGGGGTAAGCAAAGAGCAGGTCTCCAGATGTACTAGGTTTTTTCCAGGCTTTTACACCCTTTTGGATGTAATGGTCAGCCGAAGAGTAGTTTAATTAAACGCATCTTTCCCACTCCTTTTATTATTACATATCCAATCCAGGACATTTATTAAAGAATAGGTAGTAAGCACTAGACATAAATCTCAGTGTGAGAAAAGAATCTTAGCTTGAGATGCCCCTGCAACATCATCTGTAGAGTTCCCCTCAGTAAAGCACCACCTCCAGTTTTGTTTCTGGCTAATTAATGTATTTTGAAGTTTCAAAGGCACCCTGTACTGAGACTACTCCATAGAATAGCATGGAGTCTACTGACTTTCCAGATTCTTACCCCAAGGAAAGAAGAGATAATGGCAAGGAAGCAGAAGTAGATCTTGGGTAATAAGAATACTGTGTAGTGGAGTAGGATTGCTAACAATTGAAAAATTATCTGCTCAGTTTTCTCACACACACAGAGAATGCACCAGAACAAAACAAGAAACAAGAAAACAAATTAGGCCAATTAGAGCTGTCCTCCTTGGGACTGGAGCTGGCCCCAAGACACTGCCGGTGATGTGGGAAGCTGGCTGCCAACTGGAGGCAAAACCATCTGTGTCCCAGCAGTGACAGACAATAGGCAGAAGAGCTCCGTAGTGCTGCCCACTGTACCATCAACCCTTCTTTTGCACAAGAGCTACTTGTAGAGATGAGTGGATGAGGCCTTGCATCCATGACTACTCATCTCTCCTACCAACCTGGAGGCCAGTTACTGCCAATCATAAATAAGGGTCCTGTAGTACTCTGTAGTACAGCTCTTGTGGCTTGACATACAAGTTTTCCCCCTGATTTTATTATCTTTAACAGCTATATGATGAGGGTCATTTGTACAAGTGAGTCATCTTTTCTGCATAATAAGATAGAGTGATAGTTCTAGAGCTCAAGTAAGCATTATATGAGTTACTGTAATTCATTTTAAAATAGGACTTTATAAAAACAGAGTATCATATGTGACATTTACTACAAGAGTGTGAATAAACAGAAAGCCAGAAGAAATAGTAGGATGCATCTGAGCTTTCCCCACCACTGCAGTGGCAAGTTGAGTAATTGATTCATCTTATGAAAAGTGTCCAGAGCATTAGTGGTAAAATTAGTGTTTTCTAAAAAATACGTGTGTTGTCAGGTCACAACTTCAGGCAGAAGACAAGGCTTTTATTTATGCAGGGTCTTCTGATAATGTAAGCCAACAAAGCTGGACCAGTTAACTTATGAATAGCAGCAGACCCAGACATATATACTGTGCTCTCCCGGATCTACTACTTCGTGTGTAAAGTCAGCCTTTACTTTGAACTAGCCCATTGTAGTTATTTTTATCATTTAAGTGCTTCATAGTTACACACCTATGTTTTATGAGCAGCTTTGCTAGTCAATTAGATGTTCATTCAATTCTGAACCTCAGAGCAATTTTTTGGCCTACGTTAATATTACCTGTATATATATCATGGCAGTGGCTTAAGCACCCAACTTACAGAAATACTGGATAAATACATAAACCAGTAGGTACTGTGCAGCAAAAAGGAGAAAATATTCCACATTTGGATCTACTATGAAATAAGAAAATTGGTTTTAATTTGGATCTTGCCTTATTTTGCTGCATGTGCATATGTCATACAGTCCTAATGGGCTTTCAGGTGTATTATCGAAAGAGAAAACAAACAAACAGAGTGAAAAAAAAGGGAGTTCTATTATTCTCATTTTTTTTTTCAGACAGGAAATTAAAGAAATGAAAATATATGGAAGAATTGGACCCCTGGTGAGATTTCTAGATCTCTATGCAGGGACCCGAATCACAAGACTTCCTTCCTCCTCAAACATAATTACTGCTATTTCCATTGCATACACTTTGGAAAGTTTTTCATGTTTCCACATGAAATACTAATTTTCTAACCCTGAACTTTCCTTTTAAGCAAAATCAATGAAAAGCTATTGTTGCTTTTACAGATGCCAGAGAGAATTATTACCATCATAGGCAACAATAAAAAAGATATTTTCACCCTCAGTAGATTGAATTACTGAGAAATAACCTTATAATTACTGTATAAAACACCCTGGTTTAACACTGGGTTTAATATCCATAAAGTTTCTGATTTATTTCTCACAAGTCAGCATCAGTGCACTAACTTCTGCCTTGCTCTAAGCCGGTGCAATTATGCTGACCTGTTGTACTGATGGCTCTTAAGAGTCACACTGTTGTTGAATGCGTGTTAGGAACAAAGAGAGATGTCTGATATCACTGACATTGATTTAAATAAGCAGCCTATTCTTTGCTCTTTTTTTTGATGAAAGAAAATAGTTTGGAGTTCTAACAGTATGTCAGGTAAATCTGCTTTAAATTAGGTCTTTGTCAGACCAGAGGGGAGGAGAAGCCTTCTGATATCCCATAGTGTGCGGTTCACCAGCAGAAGTGTCAAGAGAACCTTTGAGGCTTCTGGACTTACACAAAATAACAACTTCTGGTTTAGTTTAGGCTGTTGATTTGTTTGCCTCTTGTGGCTGGTTGATGTTCACCAGGTCTGCTGCAAGTCAGAGTCCTTGTCTTTCTCTCTGAAGTGAAACTAAGCTGTTTGTTACTTGCTGTTGTTGAAAGAGGAAAAAACTCAACACCAAATGACTGCGCTTTCATTTTGTGGTCAGTTCATATGTACTTAATGCCAGGCCATGCTTGTTCATCTGTTTTCTCCTGGCATGGTAAGGAAACATATGAGTGCCTTCTGTGAATGTTCTCTTTTCAAGGGAATATAGTCAGCTCCAAGTTTGGAAAAAATACAGCACATTGCGCATATTTTGCAGGGAGCATTTATTTTATTGCACGTGCAAGTAATAGGAATGTGATAGGTGTAGTGCCTGCCTTCGTGTGATAGGTGTAGACTTGCCTTAATTGCGCTCTGTCTGGATTCATCCTGGTTTCTGCCTTGTTGGGAGTGCATCAGAACAGCAGCATTGTCTGACTGGGTTGCCTTTTGACCCTTGGCTTACCCCTTTTACTGACAGAATTACCAGTGGCTGCAGAGAGGTCTGCAGCTGCACCTTTCCCAGAGGTGTGTTTTGGCACACGGTTGGGAACAGATATACGTTCCTCCCACCTCAAAATGGGTGAGACGGAGAGAAGGCACATATGAATGATTTCTTTGAAATGAAGTACTTTGACTCAGTTTATAAAACACCCATCTGTAGGGGTGATCCATTTTACATTTCCTTTCAAGAAATTATTTTGGTCTCACCTAAATGTTTCATGTGACCTAACGTTTCTTTCTTTTCCTTTTTTGTTTTACACTCCGGGTCTGCCTGAACTGTGTTTTGTAACTGTTTGGGGGGTTTTAAGAGGTTGAGTAAGATGTTTTGAGGGAATTTTTCAGTCTGCAGATGAAATATCCATTAGTTTCACAACTGCAGGTGTAAATATTTTGACTGCTGAGTTCAGGAGATAGATTCTTTAGTTTACAGTAAGCCTTTGAAGAGCCTGTTTGATTTAAATAATCATTGTAATTAGCTAATTCCACTATTTCAAATGAGACTATTGTTCCCCTCTTATTGCAGATTTGAAGCCTGTAAGAAATTGAATGGACTGATTCTGGCAACAGTTACCTCTGGTTTAACCAATTGCAACAGATTTATATTCTGGTGGAGAGAAAGCAGAATCAGACCAAGAACTTAGAACTTATGTTATTTTTAGCACAAAAAAATCCCTTGTTTTGTACAGCACAAGAATTGCTGCAGGGCCCATAAATATTTTGTGAATCTGGTCAGCAGATAAAAGTAGAAAATACTTAGAACATGAAGAAATTCATCTGTCTGTCTATTGACAGTGCCTTATGGAAGAACAAGAGTCTAGGTACAATAAGGCAATAATGAATTTAATGAAAAAGCTACAGACATTCGGGTTGTAAGCTGAGCTGCTGTTGAAAAAGATAGTACATAGTTTTGCCCATATAGCAGAATTCCTTGGCTGAATGTCTATGAGATTTCCATTGATAATAAATACGGAGGAAATTATTTATTGTAAACGATAATTAGACTTCCCCCAGGCTATGCATTCAGCCAGTAGCAGATAGTGACTAATAACCTAGGCATCATTTCTGACATTCTGCCTCCACACACAAAAAAAGGATGATGATAGCTAAACCCTGTCATGACTTTTGTTTAAAACACAGTAATAACAGCATAGAGGTAAATTAATATTTGCATGTGATTTTATGTAATGACAAGTGAAGTGTGTGGTACGTCCCAGCCCATCTCTATCTGTGAGGCAGAAAAAATTGTAGTCACAGGAATACACTAACACAAACCTTGAGTTCACCCAGGATTGGGGTAGCACTTGCATGCAGCCTAACTTTAAACAGTCCTTGCAGCATCTCAGCCTCAGATTTTGACCACTTTGGAATTGATCCTTGCAGCAAAAAAAAGGAATTCTTTGGCTTATACTTGCAGTCATCACTCACATTCAGCTAACAGTTCTTCTGTTACCTCAAGCAATATGGAGCTATGCTTTTGTTATAAGAGGATCTCGGTTTCATATACCCTCTTGCCATCAATTTATAGTGCCTAGCACAGTGGCAATTGCAAAGACCTCAGAAACAATACATTCCTAGCCTATATGTTTTTAATTATATTTCCAAGTTTCATTTGCTGTTGGCAACTCAACGTTATTTTGATTTTGCTGGGGTGAAATATATGAGCTTCAAATACAGCTTTGAAATTGATTAGGAATTAATATGGCAGCATTACAGACACAGTAGATTTACCACTGCTTTTGCAGCTCTGTGTGAACTCCCATATGGAAAACCTATTGTGACCAGATCCAGAGTGACATGAGCAAGGTGGCTGTGACTGGAGAGGAGAGATCAAAGAAAAGGAATCAAGTAGGTAAAAGCAGAAGGAGAGTCATTCATGGCTTTTTTCCCCCCAGAAAAGCCCAGGAAATGTAGGATTATGGCTGGATTATGATAAATAAATAACTACATAAATTTTAAAAAGCTTTCAAAGCAATCATTAAATTTAAGATGACTGGTTCACCTCTCAGAAGAACATTAACAAAATGAAACCTGGAATTGATGCTGTTTGATTGATGCTGTTCAGCCCAGCCCCATTGCAGCATGCATAAGCAAGCTCTGGCTCCGCTGCTTCTAGGGCAGCTCACTTTGGGGAGCAGGTTTCTTGCTGACACTGGATGAGGTGGAAGTGCCTGCGAGGAGAGAGGGTTATCTGTGGGAATGTTACATATGTGCATTACACTGTTAACCCTTCTGCCTTTCCTCTTCTGTTGGAGCTGCACTGAGGGCACAACTTTTGGCATGTTAAATGCACAACTGTTACCAGTTTATATGTAGCTTTATGTACTTGGCAGGGCTCCTGGTGGGACAGTGGGTGTACCTATGTATAAACAGTTGCTTTGAAGTGATGTAGTCAGCCCTGTGTTAGCTGGTGGCTTCTTTATGTTTACAGTCAAATTAAGCTTTCCAAAGGTGAACGCAGCAGGAGGTTGCTACCATCTGAGATGCAATATGCTCACGTGGTGCTGGTGCAAGGAGGGGGAGCACAGGCTCCTAAGTGTTTATTGCTCTATCTTTAGGAAAGGAGTAGCAGCAGTAACCTCCCCACTGACACACAGACAGCAAACAGTTGAACAGTGTCACACACCCTGGCCACCGCTGGACACTGTACTAAAGTAATAAAATTGTGCCCCAAGGAAGATGTTAACAGTATCCTGCGTAGGGACCCCAGCATCCTTTTTTGCATGCCCTTTGCTCTCACACAGACTTTCATGTTTCTTGTTATAGCGGTTATCACTCACTTCTTATATGTATTAGAAATGTAGGTTTGACTTCAAGGTCTTAAAACTAAATGCTTCTTTCAATTTAGTTCACACTTCTCAAATCTCACTTTGTATGCTGAGATTTCAGCAGATCTCAAATGTCTAGTTAAAAGTGAGTGTCTCAGCTGATTTGATTTCTCATGCATTCTCCATGAAACCTGGGAAACAGAGAGAATTTCTCAAAGTCATGGTATCAATTATGATGTTTATGTCATGTTATGTTTATGGGCCAAACTGACGTAATCACAGAGGATTAACTCCTTCAGCTTCCTAGATACCTGGATTTAGAGCCAGATTTGGATTTTGGGCTAACCTTTACACGTTTCTACTCCACTCAGGAATCGTGTATCATTCTTCAACTTTGTATCAGATGGTTGCATCAAGTAAGGTCAAGTTTTGAGCTGAAAGCAGTGAAAATATTCCACATAGTTCCAGTTTTAGATCTGATCTTGTTGACATTCAAGTAATGAGAGTACAGTGTAAGCACTCATCTGACACGGAAGCAGACCTATTTGGTGATGCTACTTAGCATCATTACAAGTAAATTAAAGTATCCAGATGTATTTCCAGCTTCAAAAAGTTTTCTGTCAGCAATGTGTCCCCAAGTATTAAGTCGACTTTATTCTCTGAAGGGGCAGAAGAGAAGGTCTGTAGCCAAAAGTCTGATTTTTAATGCAAATATTCAAATAAACAGTTCCAGGCATTTATATTAGATTTGCATTATGTACTGTAAAACAAGGCTGTTTCAGAAATATTTTCTCCAATACCCAACATGAAGTATCATATTATCATGGTGTGACCTCACATTGCATTTTTAACATCTATACATGCAAATAGTCATATTTACACGTGCCCATGCCATTCACACATTTAAATGGAAGGCAAATAAATGTTTTCGATTAAGGAGATGAATTTAGTGTGTCTCACAGTTGACACACTTTCTATAGAGGCTCGATCACTGAGACCCAAGTGCTAGGCTCTTATCCAAGAAGACAGATGGCGATTTCCTTTTGATAAGAGTTCATTTTTTTTAGCAGCAAGGGAGCCTTGAAGTAACCATTTTTCTTGTGGGGAAAGCATCTTTCAGAAGCCAGATAAATCATTCTAAAATAGACAAACACAGGAACCGAGGAACTAATCAACCTGAAATGAGTGGAGTTGCAGCCCCTTTCAGAAAGTTTAGGAAATACTCTTTGCTTTCATAAGAATGAACATGGGAACTACTCCAGAAAACTGGAGAATTCAGATAAATTTTTTTGTATTCTTTTCTCTTTTGTAAGCACCAATATAATTTATGGTTAGTAGTGATGCAAAATTCCATCAGGTCAGATGAGGTAGTTTGTTTACAGTACGTTTACATCATGCAGAAAATCGGAATGGTTAGAGTTGGAAGGGACCTTAAAGAACATCTCATATATTCTTCATGAAGCCTGGAAAATGGAGAGGGAACTTTTCAAACACATGGTATCAGGTGGATTCACTTGTAGGTATTTTAAAAACTACATAAACAAAACTGTAACAAGCCAGATGAAACCAAGAGATCTCTGTTTAATTAAAATCTAGAACAGTGTGTGCCAGCTCATACAGATCTGGAACATTTCATATTTGTAAGCTATAAATGTGGACAGCTACGACCCCACAGGACTAGAGTTTCTGAGTAGTACTGACTTGCTATAAAGGAATCATTCAGGTACTCTTTGTGGTTATTTATATGTAAATATATTCAATATATTCAAATATGTCCACTCTTCTTTTTGGTAAACCATACAAGACCCAGCCTCAGACATGCTGACACCTTCGATTTTGTTTATCTTGTAGGATTAGACCCAAACAGGATCCATTTCCACTACTTTCCTTTCCTCTATCTGTCACTAATAGAGCAGAAATGAAAATGGCTGGGGTGGTTTCCACTCAGTTCTTGCTGTGCCCTAATGCATTCTTCATTATTCATGTCTCCAGTAGTTTGCTCCTAGAGACCTGGGAATGGTGTCTGCTCTTTATTTGCTTTGCCATGGCTCTATTAAAAATACACCTCTTTGTATTTTGTGAATTGTTATCTTAGTTTTGTAGGCTGGTTCCAATTTGACCAGCAGCACCTTGTTTACAAAGATACTGTGAGAAATGTTGTGCATCCTCCTCTATCCATGTCATATCAAGGCATACATGAGCACTGCGGGCTTCCCATCACCTCAGGTCACGTCGCTTTGCATTGAATCAAGTCATGTTGCATCAGTGATACTGCTATCAGTATTTATTCCTGATAGAAAATTCAGCATAGATTTAGACAGCAAATAGCTCAACCACAATAAATGTATATAATGAGCAGATTAAGTATCTGGGAGAACCAGATATTTTAAATGTCCCTGGCAAGTTGGTGCTTTATGATATTCCAGTATCCTTGTCTCTACACTATATTCTGCACATAAATTTCTGATGTATGTGCATATACTAAAATGTCTGTCTAAGCAGCCTATTTGGAACTCTTACCATCTACAGTCATTTGCAAATGTAGACCTGTGCAGTTTTGAAATAACCAGACTTTATTGAAGAGGTCTGGATATTCATTGTATACTTTATAGGTTGATCATATCCTAGCACGGTACAAAAAACAGATGTTGACAGATTTAATTTTTTATTCATAATTTGGGATAAGCTTCAACCATTTGCCTGCTGGCGCATGTTTTAAAGGAGTTATGCATGATTAGGCTCTATGACAGCCATTTTGTTAGACATTTTACCCTGCTGTTCATTTATGAAAGTTAAATGTTGTAATTAGCCTATTGCATAAACTGAAGGGAGGGGAGGTCAAAAGATTAAAAAAGCCTCAAACTGATGTCTGAAGCATATGGCGCTTCCAAAAGGTTTGACCGTAGTATCTTTTAGGATAAAATTAGCTTCTTCTGGTTTATGTTACCTATGGATTTTCTCTTGGCTTTCTTGGGATCTGCATGTTCACAGGTTTATTGAAAATTTGACTTACTTTTGCCAAAGACCCTAAAAATAAATTAAAGCAGCACAGCTCAGGTATTCCCAGTTGAAACATCTGGCTATAAAGTTTTATCTAAATGCTAAGTGGTCTTATTGTTGATTATTACAGACATTCATTTGGCACTCATCACTGTGATACTTAGGGTTTTCTTCAGGTTGAAGTGCCTTTTTTAAGATGCCTTCAAGGATTTTGAGATTCAATGTAGGTCCAAAGAGCTATCAACAGGTATGAGGTATATGTGTGTATTGAAGACAATTGGGAATAGAATCATTAATAGAATCACAGATTTTTTCCTGTTGGAAGGGAACTTAAAGCCCATCAAGTTCCACCCCCCTGCCACGGGCAGGGACACCTTCCGCTAGAGCAGGTTGCTCCAAGCCCCTGTGTTCCAATCTGACCTTGAACACTGCCAGGGATGGGGCAGCCACAGCTTCTCTGAGCACCCTGTGCCAGCGCCTCAGCACCCTCACAGGGAAGAGCTTCCTAATATCTGATCTCAGTCTCCCCTCTGTCAGTTAATACTATGTAAAGAATTTCCTAGAAGAGCTACAAGATACTTCAAGGAAAACAGTTCTGCATCAATTTGTTCATGTTTAGAAACCAAACATATGGATATCTAGGTTGGAATAGTCTGGTTCGGTGTCTTCAAGATATTGAAGGAACTTGCATATTGTTGTTAGATATAGGCTACAGTTACTGTAACGGGATGGTGGGCTGGGTTAGCTTTGGCTAACAGCCTAATGCTCACCCTGCTGCTCACTCCCTGCCTCAGTGGGATGGGGTAGAAAATAGGATGAGAAAGCTCGTGGATCAAGATAGACTGCTTACCAGTGTCATAGGCAAACCAGACCCAATTTGGCGGTAATTAATTTATGGCCAATTGAAACAGATTCAGGTAGTGAGAAACAAAAAGACAAACATTAAAACAACTTTCCTCCTGAATCTCCCAGACTTAACTTCACTCCTTCAGTCTTGACTCCTCTACCCTCCCCCAGTGGTGAAGGGATACAGGGGGCTATGGCCAGTCCATAACAGTTCCTCTCAGCTGCTCCTTTCTCTTCGCACTTTTCCCTTGCTCTTGCATGGGTGCTCCACAGATCACAGTTCTCACCAGGAAATATCCATCTGCTACCATGTGGAGTACTTCAAGGGCTACAGTGGGGATTCCTGCTGTGCTGTGGACCACCTCCTCCTGCTCCTTTCTTTGACCTTGCTGTTCCCTCTGTTGTGTTCATTCTTCCTCCCCCCCCTTCTCTGCAGCTCCCCTGCTACCAATACCATGCCATTTACACCCAGTATGGATGATAATGCTGGTTACAGTAATGAAGAAGGTACCAGAATACCCTCAAGAACCTTTGCTCAGTTTGAAATGGTCTTTTTCCATTAAGGCCAAGTGACAGCTGCTCAGAATCTGTCTCAGGAACCACTGTAGTACATGAAAAAGCTGAAGCTGTCCAATTTGCAATGCCCATTCCAGTGCCCTCAGCTGATAGGGGAACAGGACAAAGACACAGCAGTCCATCCTAAGGAAAAGCATGCCCGTCCTACCACCTCACTCCTTCTATCTGGTAAGTCAAGCTAATGTGATTGATCTCTCTTGTAAAGTACTTTCAGGGTTCAACATTACAGACTGTGCAGTACTACACAGACCAAAAAATTCTCACAGGCTGCTAGAGGCCTATGGCAGAAATGCAGTCAGAACCTGAGCTAGCTTTGATATTTTTCTACGACATTTCACAAACACCTTTTAAAATTTGCTCACGTAAGCACAGGATAAATTATACTGAAACCTAAATAAGGTAGAGTGAGGATGGAAAAAAATATGGCCATGATCTAAATATATTCCCCCTTGCAAGATTATTTGCTTAAAAGAAGCGAAGAATTTCATAAAGAATCAGGAATCAAGCCTGTAATTGGTAAATAATGTTCTGCCTTTTCTATACTAACAAACCCAGCCTTAACTCTGCTCAGGTTTGAGGTAATTCCACAAAAATATAAATGGTAATTGCCATCACGCAAAATCACAATTCTTACAGGCCTCAGACATCGTTTAAATGTATTTTTGGTACATGAGAACTGCAGATGTGCAAAGACCACCAAGTTGCTGATCAGTTACTTACAGAGCTACATGACCATGTTGTTCTGGTTGTGCTCAATGCACAAAGCCATTATTAAAAAAATTAAAAAAAAAAACCAAACCCAACCCCAAAGTAACAACTTCCACCCCTCAAAGAAATAAAACAAAACCAACAAACCAAAACAAATCCAAACACAAGCCTAGGCTCATGCATGAGATTTAGGGGATGTGAAGAGAATGTAGTAACTGTACCAAGTGTAGTGTTACCTCACTCGCTTCAAATGCCCAACTAGTTTAATTTGAATTCCAGCTGGTTCTCCATCTGCATATTAAGACCAGTACAAAACAGTAATGGTACATTATTGAAAGCATCTCAGTATCCACAATTTGCTGACAAAGCCTGGTTTTTGAGGAAAAATAAAAAATAAAAATCTCATTCTGCCAGTCTTCATTTTCCCATACAGGAGACATTTTTTTTTAGCTCCCAATTCAGAAGCTTCCTAAAAATCCTACATCAGTTCTTGGACTGAATTTTCGAATTCCATGTAGATTTGCTGGACATTGAGAGCAAAATCATGTTCATAATCTAAAACCAATTTACAGAGTAATAGGGACACTCACACTCAGGTATTAGGCTCTGCAATATTTCTTTAACGCAGTATTGTACAATACTCATTCTGTAATTAGCATAGAATAGAATCATAGAATAGTTAGGGTGGGAAAGGACCTTAAGATCATCTAGTTCTAACACCCCTGCCATAAGCAGGGACACCTCACACTAAACCATGCCACCGAAGGCTTTGTCCAGCCTGGCCTTGAACACAGCCAGGGATGGAGCACTCACAACCGCCCTCGGAAACCAATTCCAGCGCCTCACCACACTCACAGTAAAGAACTTTCTTCCTTTTATCCAATCTAAACTTCCCCTGTTTAAGATTTAACCCATTACCCCTTGTCCCTAATGAACAGTCCCTCTCCAGCATCTTTAGAGTCCTCCTTCAGATACTGGAAGGCTGCTATGAGGTCACCACGCAGCTTTCTCTTCTCCAGGCTAAACAGACCCAACTTTCTCAGCCTATCTTCATACAGGAGGTGCTCCAGTACCCTGACCATCTTCATGGCCCTCCTCTGGACTTGTTCTAACACTTCCATGTCCTTTTTATGTTAAGGACACCAGAACTGCACACAATACTCCAGGTGAGGTCTCACGAGAGCAGAGTAGAGTGGCAGGATCGCCTCCTTCAACCTGTGTCATAAACTTCTATTTATTTTTCATAGAATATTCTAGTTCAAAAAATGCATTGTAGCAAAGTTAGCTGATTGAATTCACTTACTAAATATCAATACTATTTCCGAATACATATTAACTGGTTGGTCTATTTGCTTTAAAGTAAACTGAACTAGTAAAGGTGCTAGGAACCATGAAGAAACAACATAGTTCACACATTGAACATACAAAGCTGAAACATGTTATAGGTTCTCTTCAGAAAAAGCCTGTATGTCATTACACATATTACGCTATAATATCACTGCCTCTGTAACTGCTAAGTAAATTTTAGAATAAGAAACATTATTTTTTTCTAAGGAGATGGAAATCATAGTGTTATTCTAAAACTTATTTTTGTCACATTTTCATTTCTGAATATATTTTAATATTTTAGCCCTTCAGTCATGATCAACACAAATATCACTTCAGAAAGTATTATCACTGCCTGATATAATATATCTTCAAGGAACCAACAGTAATTTACTGGAACATCAGTACTTCCATGAATGCTAGAATGGCCCACTACAGAAACAACAAAAGAAAGTAACAGAGAGAAAATTACATGAGGGAATATTGCATTGCATCTAATATTTCTTTGGTTTTTTTTCTGCAAAGCTACTGGGTCAATTTTCCAACCAGATGCTTTTATTGAAAGGAAGGGCAGGAAGCTCTGGCCTTTACTGATTACAAACCCTCTAAAATTAATTCAAAGGTGGTTTATAGGAAATTATAGTCATGAACGTTGGTTCATTTTCAAGGGAATTATTCTCCTTGAGCACTTGAAAAGCATTTTTCATCCTAAGTACAGAATAAGCAAACAATGACAAACTCAATCCATCTCTCATCTGTCTAACAGAGACAAAGTCTAAGGCATTTCTCTAAGGAATCAGATTTTATTTCATAGTGATAAAATACCAGAGATTTGGGTGAGTCCAGATGGTCTCCTTTGCTCTTATTGCACTTGATTAATTAATTGTTGTCAGACATTAATCTATAAAACACACCAAATATGAGATTTACAAAGTTCTTTCAGGCAGTCCACTCCCTTCCTGTCACCAGCTTGATTTAGGTTTCTGTGTATAGGCTTGTAATGTAGATGTTTTAGTCTTCAAGGAGTTCTACAAGTGTGTTAAAATGTGTGGCTTGTATTGTCATCATAAGCAGATTGCTGTATCTCAAAAGCTGTAATAGGGCTTGAACCCGTATCAGAGAACCTTCTGGACTGTCACATCAGTGATAAATGTAGATGAATTTTCTGCTTTGAGAAAAATCAAGCAGTAGTCTAGATGATTAAATCCATATGGGAACAGATGATACGATGAATTTTGTAGTTCTGAGTTAAATTTACACATATGTGTAACTGCAACTTTAAGTTCCAGGGCTAATTCTACCTAGGTGTCCATAAATACTTCTCTAGGCCATTTTTTTTGCAGGGTTCCAATCAGTAGTCTGTTTCCTGTGAACCACTGCCTTCAGTGTGCAAATGGTCACGCTCAACATTTAGAGAACTGAGGCAGCATGTACAGCACTCAGACCTGTTCTAATGAAGCTGAGATTTAGATTTTAGACAATATTGTTAAACTGATCAAAATGTGTTTATTGGATCTGTCTCTAAGTTATCTGTTTTGGGGAAAAAACCAAGTTATTCCTATTTGTCTTCCTATGATCTCTGAATACAGCAAAATAAATGCTGTGTAAAGCAACAGAGATGACCTTAATTTTATGCAAAATTTATCTCTGTAATTCTCATGGCTGCTGCAGACAATGTATCTTTGAAAGAATTTAGAACTCTCTAAAGGATATCAACTGGCTTGAAGCAAAAAATGACAAGAAAAAAGAGGTCTGTTCCCTAATCCTGCTTGGTCAACATGTGATATGCCAGAAATACGCATTTGGAAAGGTAATGATACTGACTTTAAGTAATCTGAAATTACTTGATGCATGATTATAAAATCTAACATTAAATAAGAAAATGTGTTTTTAAATTGTTATGAGGAAAAAAGAAGGGGAGAATATTATCATAGAATCATAGAATAGTTAGGGTTGGAAAGGACCTTAAGATCATCTAGTTCTAACTCCCCTGCCATAAGCAGG